>CAIGRP010050275.1:0-16596 GCA_903798385.1 Fraxinus cuspidata
GTTGTCTAAGTATGGTCTTATGTATGGATGTCAACTTTGATAGATTGGAGTAGGTAGAAGTTGTTGAAAACAAGTGTTTTGTGAGGTTATATATTCAGCAAGTAATGAAACGTTACTATGCTTCTTTCTCCATTTTTCTTCTTCTTCAAAAACAGAGTATTTATCTTCCTCTATCGAATCCGGTAAGTATTAAGCAAATATGGTGAATTGAGTACAAATCTAGTAAGTTGTGTTCAAATACAGTAAACTTGTCAAAACCGTAAGTTGTTCAAAATCCGACAAGCCCTCACAAAATCGGTAAGCTGAGTGAAAATCCGATAAGTTCAACTCTTTAAATTTCAATTTCTCAGCATGCATTCTCATGCTTCTAGAACACTCGTTTAAAGTTCTATTCATCTTCTCTGTTACACCATTTTATTGAGGTATTCATAAAATGGTCTTCTTTATCTTAATTCAATTTTAGCACAGTACTTTTAAAAATCATCATCTACATATTTTATACCATTATTTAGCTACAAACACATAAACTTCAAATCTATCTCATTTTCAACAATCGTTTTCCATCTCTTGAAGGAATCAAAGACATCAGATTTATTTTTCAAGAAATAGACACATACTTTCTTGCTTGAGTAATTAACAAATGTCACGTAATAACTGGAACTTCCAAGGGAAGTTAAAGTTGAACGTCTCCACAATTTTGTATGAATTAACTTCACTATGTAGCTTTTGGCTCACTTTCTATTTTAGAGAAGTTAACCATTTTCTACTTGCTGAATATACAACATTCACGTAAATTGTGTTCAATGGATTTCAAACTCGGAAACTTTCATTATATTAAAGTACTTTCATTCTCTTTTCACTCATGTATTCCAGCCTACTATGCTACAAATTAGAGTTATCAACTGAATCAGCAACTACAACCACGTCTTTACAATTAAAAATGGTGTACAGAGTTCTAACTTTTTACTTTCTTGAGCAACAATGATAGCCCCCTTAGTGAATTTCCAAGAACCACCACCGAAAGTCACATTATGACCTTTATTATCGTGTTGGAAAATTGAGATTAGATTATGCATCAGTTTAGATACATAATTTACCTTATTATTTTCCATACAGACCATTTGATATCATCAAACTATTATTCTCAGTACCAACGATATCTAATCTACCATTAGCAAGATATACCTTTCTATAATTCCCATCGACATAGTTCTCCTTAATCTTACAATGTGCAGACGTATGAAAATCGACCAACAAGAGTAAACCATCTTGTACCTCTTCCATCATGCATTTGCACTGCCGTTATTCTTTTCTTCATTTTCTTTGGTGCTTTGCAATTCTTCTTTTCGTGGCTAATTTTTCCACAATTTAGCATTCCACATTCAATCTGGATATAAACTTGTTTATACTATTACTTCACTTCCCATCATTGTTTTTATTGAATTTTTTCAAGAAATCCCTTCTCCTAGTCTCAACATTTAAAAATAATTCATGATTAGAATCATAGAAGGCAAGCTAGCAAGGATCCATTGCGTATTTCAGATGGACCAATAACAAGATCAAGAGAAATGAAGTTCAAAGAAGCCATGCAACGACTTGTCCAAACAATGTGGACTGAGATCATAAGTACAATAAGCAAGACACAAAACTTCAAGATTGACATGAAAGAAGAAGGACCAACCTTAGTTCTTTTGATCAAAGTGAAGGAATAAGAAGGATGTAAGAAAACACACAGGTTGTAAGAAAACATGCAGGATGTTTAACTCAATTGTCCGATTTTCGTCCATTAGTACAATCCATAAGCGTTTTCGATTCTGCACATGCTCGTCGGATGACAGTGTCAAAATTTGAAGGTCGAATTCCATTGCTTAGGTGTTCGTTTTAGCATTCTTCTATTTTGAGTTAGTATAAAGGTATTTTCATTATTTCGCAATATTTTAGTTTTATATTTATTTGTTTTAAAAGTTAATTAGATTTATCATATTTATCTAGTTGTTTTACAAGTTAATTAGATTTCTTTATATTTTCATATATAAGATGTATTCATTGTACAAAAAACACGACACATTATTATTATTATTTGAGAGATTAATCATAAAGTGAGATTTCACTTTCAATTTTGTTCTTAATTGAACTATTTCAAATTTATCAAGAATTTTTAATCTTTGTGGCGTTCAAACATTCCAGCATTGGTTCTTGATTCAAGAAATTATTGGGTCAAGGCTCTTTATATGATTTTAGTTTTTTGGGATTCGTATCAAATCTTGTGTGGGTTCTGAGAACATCATGCGACGGGGTTTACATCAGTTGGTATAAGAGTTTTGGCTTTAAAATTAGGTTTTTGTTCTTTATATTTCTTTTGTTTTCTAATTCCAATTCTTTTGGTGTCTTATTCGTTGAGTCTTCATCATATTCTTTGACTCATTCACATCAAAACAATCATACCAAGAATATTCAAGAATTGTTTATTGCATTAACCCTAGTGCACCAACATAATTATTTTTTAATTTCTTGCCTTGTGTTTGATCTCTTCTGTTAAATTTACGTAAAAAATGAAATTAAAAAAAAAGTATTGAACATTCAAAAGAAAAAGCGAAGAAAGTTCAAGAAAAAGGCAAGAAAATTCAAGAAAAATGCAAAAAAGTCCAAGAAAAGAATATTCAATTTCAAGAAATCCTTTCTTAGAATTCTTGTGGTGTTATTTCCAAGAAACACCATTTTGATTAACAATGGATACATATATAATCCTTGGGAATTTATCTTGTTGTGAAAAGTCATAAACCAATTTCAAGAAACATTTTCTTAGAATTCTTGGGGTATTTTCATTCTTCTTTTGATCTTTCCTTCTTGAGTCGTTTCTCGAATCTTGTTATCATTCCTGTTTCTTGAGTTCTTATTTGATTGAACATATCAAAAATTGAATTTTTGATTGAGTTTAGTTAGTTCCATAGAAAACTTGACAAAGAAAGCATAGAGAGGAAAAAAAATTGTAAGTGGTGAGTTTATTATTAGGAAAAAGTCAATATTGAGTAAAAATACTTGATTGTAAACACTGAGAATTACTTTCTTAGTTATTAAGATGTCCAACAAAGAAGAATCTACTTCTAAGAAGGAGAACAACCAATTCTTCATGTTGAATGCAATGCAACAACAATTTGAGGGGATGAATGTAGTGTTTGGAAAAATTAGGGATAGAATGGACATGTAGGAAAGGGAGATTTCAAACTTACAAATGTTACAAGCAAAATAAGTTTCAAATGTTAGGAGGCAAGATAAACATGATCATAGGGCTAAATTTGATAATGGGAACAAAGTCAAAAGTGATCGAGTCTCGATGTCTGAAGTGAGTAGGATGGGGATTAGAGGATATAGGCATGAATGGAGATCTGGAGGAGATTCTAAAGACTTTGGTGGTCGAGATAGAGATATAGTTGATAGAAACTTGGGTAGTATTAAGATGAAAATACCTTTGATCCAAGGTAAAAATGATCTTGAAGTTTATTTGGAGTGGGAGAAGAAGTCGGAATTGATCTTTGATTGCCATAATTATTTTGAGGAGAAAATGTAATTCTAGTAGTGATATAATTTACTAATTATGTAATAATATGGTGGGATCAATTGGTGATAAATAGGAAGAGGAATCATGAGAAACCTATAGTAACATGGGATGAATTGAAAGCTCTCATGAAGAGGGGATCTGTACCTAGCATTACTATAGAGACCTTTATCAAAAATTATAGAGCCTTAATCAAGGATCAATGAGTAGAGAGGATTACCATAAGGAGATGGAGGTAGCTATGATTAGGGCTAATGTTAAAGAGGATGAGGAGGCCATAATGGCTAGGTTTTTTAGTAGATTAAATAAGGATATAGACAATGTAGTTAAGTTACAACATTATGTGGAGTTTGAGAACGTGGAGCATATGGCTATGAAGGTGAAGAGATAATTAAAAAGAAAATGAGCAACAAGGTATTATTCGGGTTTTAATCCTCATTGGATACCGAAATGGGCTAATAATAATAGGAATGATGGGGCTATTTTAAAGAGTAAGTCTGAACCACCTAGGAAAAAAGAAGAAGTAGCTAGCAAAAATAAATCTAAGTCAGATTTCCAATCTTCTAGGCATAGGGATATCAAGTGTTTAAATGCTTGGTTTCGGGACACATTGCATCTCTACGCCCAAACAAAAGGGCAATGATCTTGCATGACATAGAGAAGTGGTGACTGAAGATGAGAATGATGGTGATGAGATGTCCGAGGTAGAGGATGTTAGTGATGGTGATGGAGTAAAGTACCCAATAGAAGGTGAAGTACTTGTCGCGAGACGTGCTCTTAGTACACAAATTAAGGTGGATGATATAGAGCAACCAAGAGAGAATACATTTCATACTGGATGCTATGTTAACAAAGTATGTAGTATGATTATAGATGGAGGGATTTATATCAATGTAGTTAGTACCACCCTCATTGAGAAGTTGGGCTTGTCTATACTAAAACATCGTAGACCCTATAAGTTGCAGTGGTTGAATGAATGTGGGAAGGTAAAGGTTAACAAGTAAGTTTTGGTGAGCTTTACTATTGGGACATATAGTGATGATGTGATGTATGGTGTGGTTCCTATGCAAGATTGGCATATCTTGTTGGGAAGGTCATGGTAGTATGATAAGAAGGTGATATATGATGGATTTAAAAAGTACAACTTTGTCAAAGATGAAAAATCATTTATTCTTGTTCCTTTACAACCAAAGCAGGTCTATGAAGATCAATTAAATTTAAATGTTGAGGAAAAGAAGAAAAAGAAAGAAAACAAGTTGAAACTTCAAGAAAAAATGAGAGTAATAGAGAAAATAGAGAGGTGGCTGAATATAATGAAAGAAGAGTAGAATCACAAGAGAGAAAGAATAGAAGGCCTGCAAAGAGAAAAGACAAAAGTAAGCTATTTTACAAAGGAGGGTGAAATTAAGAAAGCTTTCATAGAAAACTAGCATTAGATATTGTTACAACGAATCCTTCCTTAATCTTGAGGAAACTAACCATCCCCACCCTAATTTGGCTATTTCTTTATTGCAAGAATTTGAAAACTTGTTCTATAAGGAGATGCCACCCATTAAAGGTCATTCCATCACACCTACCATCCCGAATCTCACGCACTTAATCAAGACTCACAAATATGGGTGTTTTACACATTCATTTATGCTTTTGATCTTGATATATTATGATTAAATTGAGCGGATTGCTACCTAATTATGTGAAATTATTGAATTGTAGAGAAAGATTGGGGTTGAGAACAATTAATGCAAAAATTGGTGATTTAGAAATTAATCGGAGATTAATTCGAGACTTGAAGACCATTCAACGTTGCAATCAATCAATTGGAGGAAGTTATATATGCAATTGGATGAAATTACAAGATTAAGGATGAAAATTTGAAAATCAAAAAGTTTAGGGTCTAAAATGAAAGTTTTGAAAACATGGAGGACCAAACTTCAAAACTGGAACAAACCAATAGCCAACCTGTAGCCGCTGGTAAACCCTATATGCTGCAGGTGGCCAGCAAGTTTTCAACCCACGGCCTACCATGGCAATCTCCGTTAGAGCGCCTTTTGAACATTTTTTTAATTTTATTCTATTTTTTTTTTGTCTTTTTAAGTTCGTATTTTGACGAGTACTTTTCTAAAAAGCCTAATACTATATAAAGATCGAAGAAGGATGAGAAAAGGTGTTCCACAACCTGAGAATTAGAAAGAAATACATTGAAGAAGAAAATAAATGAAGTTATCAAGACTAAGGTTTGAAGTAGTAATTTGGACAAGAAGAGTATATTGTGAAAGATATATCAACTTCTCTACATCTTCATTCAAAAGTTGGTGATGTACTCAATTTAATTCTTTGTTTTTCTTCGTCCATTATTAGTAGTTAAAATTTTTGTTAGGGCGAACAACATAGTTTATTGAGACCCTTTAATTCAATTTTCAAGATTCTAGTTTTCAATTTCATATGTGTTTATTTTATTTATAGTGTTTGACGCTTGAATTACTTGGCCAATAATTCATTGATCTTGTGAATTTATAATGAGTCGAGAGGTGAGTTATATGTTTAAACTAAATTTCGAGAACTAGTATAAAAGCGTAGAGATACCTTTACTAGTTAATGCGGCCATTACATAGATTCTTAAAGATTTAATGCATTTAACTAAAGTGTATCCAAATTCACGTGGAGATATGTAATTTATTTAGTTAAATAGAATCACTTTGAATTTAAGAGAGGTAAATTGAATATGTTAGAAGAATTCAACTCAACAATACATTATGTTATGAATCTTGTTAGATAATTAAAGGTGATCGATAAATGAAATTGTGTGCCGTAACATTCTTTTCATATTCATAAACCTAATGATTATTGTGTATGTTCCAATAATATTCAAGTTAGCACAATTTAGATCAACAATTGTAAATCATAAATTGTTTTCGTCAAATAGAAGTAGAAATAGTAAACTAGAAATAAATAATAGTCTTCGTGGAAACGATTATTCAGACTTAAAGGCCCACTATATTACTTGTTCAATATTGTACACTTACGATAGGAAAAATACAATACTTACTAACAAAGAATTAGCTTGTGTAGTGAAAAGGGACATGAAGTAAATTATATCAAGTACTCTAATAAGTTCTAGAATAAGCTAATGGAAATTTTTTCCGCTTTTCATTCAACTTACAAGTACATAGTTCACAAGATGAAAAGTTCATTGACATCACTTCAATGTGTTACATAGCTAAAAAACATTTTTTTAGTTTAATTTTTGTTTATCACCATAAGAAAACAATAAAAATAAAGAAACAGAAATAAAAGATAGACAAATTAATTTGCATGCAGGAAGAAGTGAATAACATGACCTAACTAATGCATACACATATAATACTACTTAAGGAGTAGCACAAACATCAGTGGCTGTCCTAATAAATTTAGACCTATGACCATCCAAAGATTTGATAAAAAGGATTGTAAATTGGTTTTTTGTAGAAACATGCTCAAGATCATCACTAATTTCATTCTTTTTAACCCAAACCTTCTTGGAATTTAATGTTATCTTTGTCGAGTATGTCATCAATTTAGTTAAGTGATTAACTTGTTAATAGTTTAACCTGATTAGTGATAGCCCTTTGTGATTCCTAATCAAGAGCTTATGACACCTAGGTCTTGTGTGACACAATCTCTACAGTTGAAACACATGGGGATAAAACTAGAAACGATGTTCAGTTTAAAGTTTAGGACTTTAGGCCGAAGATTCCTTTGATGAACTAAAGATTTTCTTCCTAGGGAATCTTTACTCTTAGGCTCACTAACTTCTTCACTTTTAGTCTTAATAAATGCAGGTAACAAAATGGGTTAGGAAGAGGTAGCGGCATGAAAACTTGTTTCATTATAGCCCAAACCTCCCTAAATTCTAGATGGTTTGTTTAACCTAAAATGTTGTCCAGCTTCTTAGATCCACTAGAAAAAGTGCGAAGTTGTGCATTGGATTTCTCAAGTTCACTCACAAAAGTCTTAATTTTCTAGGAATTCTTTCTCAATCTTCAACACATTCACACTCCTAGTTGACTCCTCAAGTTTGACCTCAAGTCTCTCATTTTCTGATTCAAGATCATATAGTTTCCTAAATGGCAGACTTATTTTAACTTCTTCAGTTTAAGACTTCTTTCATAAGCCTTTTGAATATCTTCTTCATCTTCTGCTTCTTCCTATGAAGAGTTACATTGTTTTAAGTTCTCAACTTCTTGTCCTCTTTCTCATTTTCACTCTTTACTATGGAAGTAAGAGCCTTATAGTTAAAACACAACTCAGAATTTGAACTTTGATTACCAGAGCTAGACATATCATCGGCAAGAGTGACATTCATAGACTTACCTAGAGTATTATTATAACTTGGGCATTCAACTCTAATGTGATCAAATCCCTATCATTTATGACATCTAAGAGTTTGAGACTTCTTCTTAGTATCCCTTGTATCTTTCTTCTTTCTTTTATCTTTCTTGTATTTACTAGGACCACCCTTGTATTTTTCCTGAAGTTTTTTATTATTCTTGAAAAATTTCTTGATTTTCTTAACAAAATAAGCTACCTCCCCATCTTTTAGTATGCTATCATCTGTTTTCTTCCTTAAAAGTGTTTAGGGCAATAAACTTATTTTTCTTTGAATGAGGTATGGTTAGTTCATAGGTTTGGAGCGACCCCACTAGTTCTTCTATCCTAGCCTGATCCAAGTCTTTGTATTCCTCCATCGTAGTGACCTTTGGTCTAAAACTTTTAGGTAGAAATCTTAGAACATTTTTAAATACTTTAGACTTCGAAATTCGTTTACTTATGTTGAAGCTAAAATTAACTATGTCATTTAGTTTTGCATAGAACTCATCAAATGTACTTTCAAGAATGTCCCAAGCTTCCATAACAGTCTCACACATGGACATACGTTTGAACTTTTAAGGGGATATCAATAAAAATGACATGGACATCTTTACTTTTCCAATTACATTCAACTAATTAATCTTTAGTCCAAGTGAAAACCTACGTAGGTGTATTAACACCATTAACAGTTGCAGATGGGATTGTCCAACACTTCACCACACTCACCCAAACTTTCTCATTCGTAGATTTCAAAAAACTCACATTCTATCTTTTCAATAAGCATAATTACTTCCATCAAAGTATATAGGAACAGATAATGATTGACTCATCTAGACTTACTGGGTCAAGAATCGAAATGAGGTTCTGATGCCACTTGTAATAAATGTAGTTTAACCTACTTAACAACTAAGGGGTGAATTAGGTGTAGTGTGCGGAGTTTAATTTTGCTACCAATAACATACAATACATTACAAAGTATTAAATTTAGATGTATTGAAATTTCAGAGAAGTAGATGCGTAAAAATAAAATTGATAATTGCTTATGAAGGAAAAACCTTAAAGAACCCATTAAGAGAAAAACCTCCTGGCACCCCATGCCAGGAAACGATTCACTAGAAAAGATTGAACTTACAATTATAGTCCAGACACAACCTTAGCAAAATCTGAATTCTAATATATAATTATCGAAGAACTCCTTGATTTTGCGTTCCTATACCTGCTTCAGAACCTCTTAACTTCTTTTTCCGTTATGAATCACTATGAACGAACTCATTCTTGATCCTTCCCTAACCGAAACTCTGTCACATTTCATCACCATTAGAACTCTAAAAGATATTTGGTAGATTTTTTTGTGGTGTTTTGATTTTGTAGTTGAGCAAGAGAATTATGGATTGAATTGCTTGTTGTTCAATAAGAAAAATGTAAATGTTCTCAATACACAAGAGACTCAAACTTTCATTGCGTATATATAGTATTTTAGAAATTTAGTTCGTTTGGGATTTTCAAAGGCTGAAACTCGTGAATTTGGAGTTTTCCAATAAATAGGGCGCTTGAGTGCCCTTCGGCAATTAGTGAGCTGGTTAGTCTCTAAAAAATCGATCGAGCGCTCACTTGGCATTCTTCGAATGCTTCTGGATCTTGCTTGATCTTCTTGAGATCACATCAAATACAACTTTAACCAACTACCAACACCCAACAACTCAACCCCAATTATAACTCGATTAAATAACATTTTGGACACGGAACTTGCAAGACTTTTAAACCTAACAATCTCATACGAAACTTGCCAAGAATTTTAGACCTAGCACATCCAAACATAATAAAATAAATTATTTCTTTAGTTACTGTCGATTTGAAATACTCTCTATTTAATAGCTATTGATAAGTGTATTTTATACACTTATCTAGGTTTATAAATATAGAAATTTGGTAGTTCTTATGATCATTATGGCTTAATTTATTGTTTAATTTGTTTGTTAGGTAAAACATGATGATTGGAAGTAAAATTGAAATAAAGGAGTGAAATTTTGGGAAAAAAGAGAATTTTCAAAGTTCAGGGACTAAATAGCAAAATTTCAAAAGTTGATTCGGGCCATAAAACAATGATGAAGAGTCCATGAAGTCAATTGGATGAAAATGAAAGTCAAATGATGGAAATTGCATGAGAAAAGAACTTAAGAGGATAAAGGACAAAATTCAAAGACCAAATTGTACTTTATTGAAAATGCACGTTGTGCGCCTGTGCCACCTAAAGGGTTGCGCTCGCAACCCTTGTTTTTCCACAACTCGAGAACAGCAACATGACAATACATGCATTTGAGGCTTGTATCTCTGCATGATCGTGGTTATTTTCGAGATTAGACTACCAGTTTTCAGATTTTGATTCAAACTCTTATTGGTAAAAGATTTAACGTGGATCTTGACCTAATTTCAAGGCATATAAATACAAAATATGGGCAAGAAATAGTAGACACCTCTCATACCATTGAATTTGTCAAGTATCATAATCAAAGAGAGGCAATATCATTATTCTTTTAAGTTAATTAAGAGGCAGTTACAAGATTTTCTATCAATTGAATTTCCAACTTTGGTTTTTTGGCGAAGAGGGAAGATATAGCGGGATTCAATCAAGATAACATTGAAGAGATTCAAGAACTTCAAGATTCATCGTATTTTCCTTCATCTATCAATAATCCGGGTGATAACCTATCAATAAAATCGATTTCTTTGCAATACTAGGCTAGATTTCTATTTACTAAGAGATGAGCCGCCATTACGAAGTTTTAATATAATTTCAATATTTTGACGCCCAATATGTATGATTTTTTGGATCATTGTTATTATGTTTAACATTTTTCAATTACTTGATGACTAATTAAATTGAATTATGATTTTTATAGTTATTGAGAGAGACAATATGAAGTGAGGTCTGATAGAGAATAGAAATATATCCATATGCTTTGCATGATTTCAATAGATATTCCAGTGTTTAAATGTATATTTTCATGTTTGCATCTTTCATAAAGATATAAGAAGGTCACATAAAAGGATATATTTAATTCTGCTCGAGAGAGATTATTAGTTAATTTAGGAATATTGATAAATAAGAATGCTTATATATTGTTATGACATTTGATTATATTATAATGGATTGATATACATAATTCTAGTCTTAAAAATCATCTCATCTAATTTTACAGAAGCTTTCATATTTGCCCATTAGATTAGTTAGTTTTATTAGTATAATTTCTTCAAAAACGAAATTGGCCATTTGATTACATTTTATATTAACTGATACTAGATTAAATACAAAGTTCTTGCGGGAACGATATATTATTTATTACTTTATTACTTGTTCACGATTCTGTGTATTTACAGGATTTCGTCCGATCAAGTTTTCACGTCGTTGTCAGGGACTATTGTATTTAATTAATTTTAGTTATTTTTAACTTTAATCTGGAACTTTTATTGATTTCTTAGTTCTTGAATTATTATTAGAAAAAGTTACAGAGTTTTCTCTCCATTTGATCCAAAAATCGAACAATCATATAGATTGAGAAGAAAAGAATAGTTATAAGTACACCGAAAACAACAAGTAGAATCAATGGCAGTAAACATTCAAAATTCATTACTGTTGAGGTGAATGTAAATGGAGTACATCCTATTATAACCGCGAATAATGAAAATGAGAGACATATGGGACCAGTAGTAGAAAGGTGATCTAGCATAGTTTATCCAACATTCGAGCAAGTTAATTTTCATTTGAGGGTGAATGTTATAAACATGTTCTTGAACACACTATACTTCTTTGGGAGATCCATTGACAATCCAAATGCTCATATTTCAAGATTTTTGGATATGTGTTCAACAACTAAATATCTAGGGATTTTCAGCGATGCAATTCAATTGAGACTCTTTTTATACACTTTGATAGATTTAGAAAGAGAATGGTTGGATTCTCACCTGACAACATCACTACTTGGGATAGTATGTGCCAGAAAGTTTTAAACAAATACTTCTTACCAAAGATGATTGTCAAGTTGAGGGATGAAATCACTAATTCTTTCATCTTGATTCAAAGTACCATTACTGAATTGGGTTAAATTCGATAAGTAAGGCTGTTGACTCTACCTGTGATGGGTCAATTACCAAAAGGACCGCAGATTAGGTATATGAAATCATGGAGAATTTGGCATACACTAGTGATTGTGGCTAACAGAAAGATCATAGGAAATAATTTTGCAAGGATGCACGAAGTTGACACACTAACAATAATTTCAGCATAGCTAGTAGCACTAGCTAAAAAGATTGACAATATGGTAACTAGTTAAACAATAAATGTAGTTCAAGTAGCTGGACCGCTATGCAATCATTGTGGAGGAAATCATGAAATTATGGACTGCACTGTGAGGAGTCAATTTGCCCAATCAATTGAAGAGGTAAATGATATGCAAACTATCAAAGGTGGCAGATTAATCTCCATTCTAATGCATACAATCTAGATTGGAGAAATCATTCAATCATTTCCAGGAGTAATACATAGTATTCTCAAGGTGCATCATATCAAAATGCACCACCAAGATTTTCAACAAGTAAAAAAGAAACCCTCATAGAAAGAAAATATTTTCAATTTTAAGGAGCCGCTATAAAGAATTTGGAAAATCAGATGGGATAAATAGCCAAAACACTTTCAAAAAGAACGCCAATGAGCCTACAAATGGACACTGTGACAAATCCCAAATAACAAGTAATGGCAATTAGTGTTTTGGAGAATGAATCAAAAGAAAATCTACATGTGAAAGTACCAACTCCAATTTGGGTATACATAACTCCTATTCTTTTTTCTCAAAGGATTTGAAAAAGCTAGAATGGAAAATAGTTTAAGGGGTTACTATGCAGAGTGGGGTTTAACATCCAAAAATTACAGCTAAGAGACATGTGATATTGAATAAAAAGGTACATGCCAAAGATGAGAAGCAGGGGAATTAGTCTAAACAGTCAGAAAAAATAGTTCCACATCAAAGTTCACAAATCCACATGTTAAGGTAACCCCTCCTATCAAGATATATGTGCCTCTTGTCACATTTTCTCAAAAATTGTAGAAGAAGAAGCTCAAAAAACAACTTCCAAAGTTCTTGGACATATTCAGAAAGCTTCATACCAACATCCCGTTGCCTAAAGCAATATTTCAAATACCAAGCTATGCAAAGTTCTTGAAGGATATCTTATCGAAGAAAAGAAAGCTCAATGAATTTAAGAAAATTGCTCTGAATAATTAGTGTAATGTTATCTTGCAACATAAATACCTCCTAAATTAAAGGACCCAAGAAGTCTCAAAATACTTTGCTCAATAGGAAAAAATTCTAATTTTAGTTGTTTATGTGATTCTGAAGCAAGTACAAATACAATGCCTCTTTCTATCTATAGGAAATTATGTTTGAAAGAACTAAAGGACACTACTATCTCTCTTCAACTGGTAGACCAATCAATTAAACACCTTCTAGGAGTGGTTGAGAACGTTATCATTTAAGTGAGCAAGTTTATATTTTTAGTAGATTTTGTGGTCTTGGACATAGAATAATACTTGGATATGTAACTGATCTTGGGCTAATCTTTCTTATCTGCAAGTCGGGATGTCATGGGCATTGAAACAGATGAGCTGTACTTGAGAGTAGATGATGAACAATAGAAATTCCAGGTCTATATAATTGTCAAAAAGCCATCGAGAAAAGCTGAAATTTTTAAGAGCTATAAATTGCCAACATAGGAAATGAATTGATAGAATCATTGGAAACCTTAAAGATGGAAAAATGAGCTCTACAAACTTGGAGAATTGACAAAGGGGTTGACAATGCCAAACATTGTGTTCAATACTTTGTCAGGGAAGTTCGCCTTGAACCATCGTGATTAACTCCGCCACAAAGTCTAGCTAAAGACTTAGATTAGCACTTACTGGGACACAACCCAATCTCTTACACATTTACTTCTTATGCTTTAAGTATTTGCATTGCATGTAATTTGATAGGTTGCATTAGTTTAATATACATTTTGTTTACAATAAAAGGATAATCGTTCATTATTTAGCCTAAAAAAAAAAAACCTTATTAGATTCAAAAGTAGTAAAGAAGCTGGCTATCATACACACCACATTGTAGTTTTCATACTATTCCTTGACTCTTATAAAAAAAAATGCCCATCGTTTGAAGGCAGAATGATATCAAGCGGAGAAGAGCTCAACAAGATAATGAATGTAATAGCATAGTCTAACAATATTGCCTTCAATATCAAACACAAATTCTGGGAGTACCTATTTCCTTTTTTTCTTCCCATTTATGTTGCTTAATTATACTTCAAAACATTCACCACAATGTCTAATTTAACTTTAGGTAGAAAAAATATTACGTTTTCAGTTTTTATTATTTTCATGTGATTTTATGCTTTTATTTCTTTATTATATAAAAAAATAGAAAAAAATTGATTTTTTTTTTTAAATCTCATAAAACTTTCTTGTTTGTTACTTGCTTGTGTGTGTTGGTAGCCTTGCCAGTATGATGAATATACTTAAAATTGTGTTGATTTAGGCTGTCCTTGAGGGTAGATGATGAACAACAAAAATTCCTGGCCTATATCATTGTCAAAAAGCCATCAAGGAAAGCCAAAAATTTAAAGAGAAAGAAGTAAAAGATCGTGTAAAATTTCAACACAGGAAAGGAATTGATGGAATCATTGTAAACCTTAAAGATGAAAAATGACCTCTACAAGTTTGGAGAATTGAGAAAGGGGTTGACAATGCTAAACATTGTGTTCAATGCTTTGTCGGTGAAGTTCTCCTTGAACCATCATGATTAACTCCGCCACAAACTAAGCTAAAGACTTTAAACTAAGCACTTATTAGGACGCAACCCATTCTCTTACACTTTTACTTTTTATGCTTTAAGTATTTGCATTGCATGTAATTTTATAGGTTACATTAGTTTAGCATACATTTTGTTTCCAATAAAAGGATAATCGTGTCATTATTAGGCCTACAAAAAGAAAATACTTATTAGATTCAAAAGTAGTAAAAAAGGTTGTTGCACTTTTTCAAAGCTCTAGGGTGTCAAAAAAAAAACCAAAAAAACAAAACAAAAGCTGGTTATCATACACACCGCATTGTAGTTTTCATACTATTCCTTGACTCTGATTTTTTTTTCTTCCTTCGTTTGAAGGTACATTGATATCAAGCGGAGCATAGCCCAACAAGCTAGCGAATGGAATAGCCTCATCCAACAATCTTGCCTTCAATATCAAACACAAAAGCGGAGAATAGCCCAACAAGATAGTGAATGGAATAGCCTAATCCAACAATCTTGCCTTCAATATCAAACACAAATTCAGGGAATACCTATTTCCTTTTTTTCCTCCCATTTATGCTGCTTAATTATATTTCAAGACATTCGGGACAATGTCTAATTCAAATTTAGGTGGAAAAAATATTACGTTTTTAGTTTTTATTATTTTCGTGCGATTGTATGTTTTTATTTCTTTATTATATTGAAAAAAAATAGGAAAAAAAATTGTTTTTTTAAAATCTCATAAAACTTTCTTGTTTGTTTCTTGCTTGTACGTGTTGGTTGCCTTGCCAGTTAAGGTTGGCAACGGGGTGGGCTCCGCCTAAGGCGGGGCGGGAAGGGTTCTGGGCAGGGTTTTGCCCCGTTTCCCGCCCCGTTTATGGATTTTTTTTTCAGTTAATTTTTTATATTTTTTACTGTTAATTAATTTTATTTTTTTTCACGGGGTGTCTTTCTTCTTGACACAGAAAGGGACACCATGCAGCAGTATTCTACTCCACTAGACTACCTTCCACCTTCTCTCGATCGTGTAGAAAGTAAAATTTGATCACAATTTGTAGAAAGCTTGCAACATGAAATTGAAATACATTGGAAATAATTTGATCATTAATTGATTGAAAGCTAAAAATTACAATTGGTAGTAAATTTCAATGGCTAGTGCAGGGGGCGAATACTAAAAAAACTTGAAAGATGTTTGAAAGACTAATACCCCATATAATAACATTCGGAACAAAACCTAAGTGAGGGAAGTAGACGTTTAAGGCCGAGGAATCTTACTAAAATTTTCTAATTTCCAACTATTTTACAATTGAATTAAAATATTTACAATGTGTGAGTCAAGGGGCTTAAGTAAAGCTGCGGTCTTTGAGATTCTCCCCCACTTGTTTTGGCAACGTCCTCGGAGCCATTGATGAATGATATGCTTCAATTAATGGTTTGAAAGCTCTAAGGTCTTTTTCGCTTTCCCAAGTATTCTCTTCATTNGGCTTAAGTAAAGCTGCGGTCTTTGAGATTCTCCCCCACTTGTTTTGGCAACGTCCTCGGAGCCATTGATGAATGATATGCTTCAATTAATGGTTTGAAAGCTCTAAGGTCTTTTTCGCTTTCCCAAGTATTCTCTTCATTCCTGCATCCGCTCCATTTGACCAAGTACTCTTGATGATATTTCTTGGAAGTTTGAGTAGTTCGGTGGTCAAGAATCACTTCAGCAACCCTCCTTTCATTTCTTTTCGGTTCAAACACGGGTCGCTTTGGCTCATTTCTGGATCCGTCCTCCTTGTTGGGAAAGTATGGCTTGAGTACACCAACATGAAGAACATTGTGGATTTTGCACCATAAAAGGAGTGCAACTCTGTATGCGAC
>CAIGRP010050284.1:0-30022 GCA_903798385.1 Fraxinus cuspidata
TATTGTAATATTTTTTGTCCTATGAATGTCTAAAAGATGGAGACTACTGCTATCGTAGTATCTCGTATGTCAACGGGACTTCAAGATTTACATAATGTCTTTTTCTCATCGAAGTACCTTTTTAATTGACTAAGTGTGAGATTAAGTACAATTTAGCATTATACATATGTTAGAAACTTGAAACTCGGCATTAAACTCATGATTAGGTGACAATTCTTTATGCATTTTCACTTCTAGTCCCTTTCTCTAATTTAGGACATGTTTGGTACACGTGCTAGATTATGGTATCATTATTAATTTTATAAATTTTAGCCCATCTGAAAATCTACCTCCAGCTCTTTTTCCTGTTTATTTTAAAATTCGTATGTTAGTTGAATTCTAAAAATCGGAACTAGAACAAATATAAAAGAAAAGGTTTATTATAGAAGAGACGGTAACTGTAAGCAGGGATTCTGGTTCCTTTTAGGACCGAAAATTGAAAACTAATTAGGGATGACAAAAAAATTCGACAAACCATATACTCGCGGGGCCTTGCCCCAAACGGGGCTAGGATTACCTACTTAATCGGGGGTATTAGGGGCGGGGACGAGTAACGGGTGCCGCCTGCTCCGTTTAATTTTTTTTTTTTTTGATATTTTCTTAAAATTCAATATTTTAAATGGAAAGTTTCAGGTAATTTTATTAATTCTAATAGAAAATGACAATTAAAATTTTTTTTTCTGGGAGTAATAAAATAAATTATCAAAAACTAAATAAATAAATAAATAAATAAAATTAAATATGGTAATAAACGGAGCAAGACCTCACCCCGGCCCACCTTAAACATGTAACGGGACGGGGAATTGCTTGGTGGGGCTGGGCAGAGGGAGGGAAAGGTTGCCCCGTCCCGCCCGTGCCATTGGCATCCCTAAAACTAATGTTTTAAAAATGGATAAATCTAGCTTGGTCGAACTAGGAAGATTGAAAATAGGTCCGAGGTTATAACATTTTTCAGGTCAATATTCTGATCGGTTTTGAGGACCTCCACCCACTCAATTGTCGTTAGGGTTGCAGGTTAAACCCCTCCCTCTTCTTTTCTTCGTTTCCCTGCTCTCCTAGGGTTTAACAAATCCTCTTTCAGGTACATCTGATTATTGCATTAATAAATGTGCAATGATATACAGCAATATAAATCTCTCTTTTTCTTTATTTTGGTAGTTAGATCTTGGACAATGCGGAGAACGACGCAGTATGCGAGGTTGGCTCAATCGTTGGTAACAGGGCGACGGTTTTCCACTTCAACATCGAAGAGCAGCGATGATAAGATTGTAGCTTCAGTAGTGTTCGAGAGGCTCCCAGTTGTCATCCCCAAAATCGATCCTGCCGTCTATGCTTTTCAAGAGTTCTCGTAAGCATTTTTTTTTTTTTTGGTACATACATTTTTCTTTAATTCTGTTTCGTTTTAGATTACACAATGAAGTTTTAGGGAATACTGAAAGTGAGTCAGCTTTTGTGTGTGACTGTGTTTGGAGCTAATTTCATTTTGGGGATAAAGAGTAGAGGAAGCATGATGAAAGAAATTTAATAATTAACTCATACTGGCTACTGGTTACACGCATAAAAAATATCAGAAGACTCATGTGCTTTTCTCTATATATTTGGATTGTAGACATAAAACTAGATTTCCTTAAATAAGAGCAGTAGGATGGATGAAATTTGGGGTTCAATGGCATCTGCCATCTCTTCATCTTGTTGTTACTGTTGTTCTTGGGGAACTTATTTGTTTAGCTTGCCTCTTCTTTTGGTGGTTGGAATGCACATTTAGGTTCCGATGGAGGCAGCAATATCGGCGGGAATACCCGGAAGCTTTCTTGAAAAAATCTGATACCAGGTAATAATTTTTTTTTTTCCCTTCTTTATTTTCGTTAATATAATGTGGTTTCGAGTTTTCCATTAGCAGATTCCCTTTGGAAACATTGTAATTCCCTCAGTTTGTGGTTATTGAAGAAAGTCAATTCTTTTAAGTTTTTCTGTATGATTTGTAGAGCAAAGTAGATGATGTCATGGCACCTATGGTTATAGAAACTGAAGCTCTTTTGTGTGTGTAATAAACTTTTTATCATTGACTAATATTGATTAGTACTTCGGCTCTGATAATATATTTGGTATTGGGAACATATATTGCAGGTAAAATTTTGGTCTACTTTTCAAAAGAAACTTTATATATCTCTCTTTGTTAAAGTCAGATGTCTTCCATATCCTTATGTTTGATGATAAAGTCAAGTCCAGTCTCTCTCAAGATCATACATCTCAAGTGGGCAGATGTAGAAGCATCTCGCGATTCATTATTTGCATATCAATTCCCTTTTTTTTTTCTTTTCTTTTTTTGGGTGAATAGGGCATAGTTCCATACACTTGCAGGATTGTCTCTCTGTTAAATATCCATATTGTTGATTCAGACGTGTTCTTTAGTATGTAATAACCATATACATTTCCAGGGGAAAAGGTGATTATCAAATTGAGTTTGAACCAGCTCCACGGATCACTGAGGCAGATAAATCTAACAACAAAAGGTAATATAATGTATTTTCTGTGATATAAGATGCAATAAAGGTGAATTTTCACGCCAACCTGGCTTTCTTGTCATTGAGAGGAGAGGAAGTTTTTAAATTTTTTGGACATAAATTTAGATACTTTCCCCCTTTTTGGGGATAACTCTAACTCTTCTACAACTATTTTCTCTGGTACCTAGTCAAAAGTCACATAAAATATCATTTCTAGCCATATGGATGCTTTTCTCAGATTTCATCCTTTGATATGAAATATTACCTGATGCGAAAAAGAAGAATCTATGGCCTATTAATCGTTTACTTCCTATTGTAATCTATACTAAAAACAGTCAATACTCTTCACGAGGATAAATAAATTTTGAGAGGTAATCCTCAAAAGTACTTGTACTTTTGCTCTACCAGCTCTGCAAAAGGATGCATCAAAATGACCAATTAGCATAAAGTAATATTCCTACCGTACGTTTTAAGGAGTATGCCTTTTCACTAGGTGACATCACCTGCAATAGCGTATGTGTTGTTTGTAATGAATATGGAAATAATGTCTTGTAGGTCATTACAAAGAGCCCTAGACCGAAGGCTGTATCTTCTCCTTTATGGCCCAACATTTGGTTCTCCTAGTGGCAAAAGTGTCTGGCATTTCCCAGAGAAAGTTCATGCATCCGAAAAGACTCTGCGCGAGGTGGTTCTTTCTACTTTTTTTGAGTTCTCTAAGTTTATTCTGTATTTCCATTTGAAATTTGTTGATTCCAAAGTATTAGAGAGAGGAAATTATTCCCATATATTTGCAGTGTGCGGAATCTGCATTAAAATCTGTGATTGGAGATCTTTCCCACACTTATTTTGTTGGAAATGCTCCAATGGGTCATATGGCTATACAGCCTGCGGAGGCTGACCAGGACATTAATTCTTTCAAGGTAAACATCTTAGCCTTCATTTCGCTAATTAATAAATGTAAATTATAAATGTTCAAACTTCATTTTAAACCACACATTCCAATAGACCCCTAAGTATTATTTAGTTATTCAATGCTCATTTCTATATATTTATAAATTAAACTGTTTAAGATTCTTCCCAAACGGAGGGTTAAAGGTTTCGGTTGGCTCCATTATATTGATACTATATTGTTTTAGTGGACAACTCTCCCTGGGAATGCCTACTAGAGGATTTCACAGCCATAATGTCCTACTTATGTATTTCGCTATTGTATACTTCGCTATCTTGTTTAACATCTAGCAACTTTTGTCAGCGCTTCTTCTTCAAGTCTCAAGTGATTGCTACCAACAAGTTTAGCGTTAAAAATTGCGAAGATTTTGTCTGGGTGACAAAGGATGAACTGTTGGAGCATTTCCCCGAGCAAGCTGAATTCATAAACAAAATGATCATCAGCTGATATTTTTTGTCCTTGTACCATTTAGATGCATGGAATAATTTTCTTGAAAATTTGATGTTGGTTCTTTGGATCTGCCAGTGTTTCCCATAGTACCTTCTTGTATCCCTGTGAATGGAATGAATTTTGACTCAAACGATTGACAATAGGATGACTGGGCTCTGAGTGGCCGCATTTATTTTGACAGGTCCTATTAGAGCATTTGATAGAAAATAGTGAATTTTTGGCCTCCGCCATTTTCCCTGCTCCATTTTCTGAAGCCATGGTGGACGTATTATAATTGTGCTGTGGTGTTCTAGTGTTCTTGTTTAATTGAAAATCTTGAATATATTTATGCACAGCAGATACTACCATTGATATTTTTGAAGTTTTGGTCATAGTTTATCTGTTGCAGCTGGTATTAGCCATGAGATCGTTTGATCTATTGAATACGAGTAATTTTCTTCTCAAAATTGACAGAGAGCATGCTTAGTTAAGCTTAAATTTTGTTTCGATACATTATATTTTTCTTATTTATAAGTTTTAAAGAAGTTACTTAGTTTGATAGTCTGAAGTCGACACTACAACTTTGAGTCCTAACTGCCTGCAAAAGAAAGAAAAATAAAAAAAATAATATATATATTAAAGATGGTCAGACTTATTGCATTGTTCTCTTTTAGCTAGAGTTTTCAAAAATATTGAATGGATCTGTTTTCTGAAAGATGTTAGTTTTCGTACTTTGGTGGGTCTCCGAAATCCTTTCTATGACTAGAAAGCTCAACCAATGAGAAAAAGTGTTTGGCCTGAGCCAGTGAGAGCATCGGGACTCAGGAGATCGAGCGTTGAATTGATTTAAATTAAATGCCATGATTATTTGTCAAGTAAGTGTATCAAATTTATGAGTTGGAGGAACAGTTCCGTGTATATATATAATTAAAGGAAACAAAACATAATTCCTACATATTAGAATTACATTTCAAAACTAGCAGACTTGTTAAATCATTTCAAAATTCATGTGATAATTTCAATTAATAATAATACACACACACACCCACACACACATACATGCGCACACACACACATTATATCCTACCCCCACCCCATGGGTCACACCCACCCCACCCAACCCTCGAAATCTCTAGAAATTTGAATCTCTCTGTACCCTCACCACAACGGACCCAACCCCCACCCTACCTCAATGTAGAAAACTTCAAAAAAAATTTAAAAATAACTCTCTCTCCCTCTCCCTCTCTCTCTCTCTCTCTCTCTCTCTATATATATATATATATATATATATATAGGTAGTGTTGATGATGAGATGGCACTATGTTTAGAAAATAGATTTGTGTAGTGGCGGTGATAATGTATTGCAGGTGATGAAAGTGCATTGCAATTGATCTGTTTGATGGTGATGGTGATAGTTGTGGTGAGGTGATGGTAATGTTTTGAGTACTATGTGGAGGTACTGTGTTGCATTGTAGTTGACGAAATTTGTGACTGTGTTATATGTGACCAAATTTATTATTTGTGACCATACTTGTGTTATCTATGATTAATTGTGAGCAAATTGCCTGTGATCAAGTTAGTGTAATTTGTCTGTATGTAACCAAGTCACTGACATGTGTTATTTGTGATTAATTATGACCAAATTTGTATTTAATGTGACTATTTGTGATCAGATTAGTCTAATTTGTGACTCACTGTTAATCTAATCACAAACTGTTACAGCGAAGACAAAATTGGTCATACCCGATCACAAGGGTCAACACAAACAAATCTGCACACACCAAAGAACACCACCACAATCCACCACCAAAGAACACCACTCCAAAGCACCACCACTATACCTTCACCTCAAATCCACAACAACAATCATCATCACCATCTCTACCAACAACACCTTCAACAAACACCAACCACCACTATCATCACCACCGGCATCATACCACCAACAGAACCACTACCAACAATTTCAGAAAACACAAGACTTGAACTATCCTCCGAGTTAATATACCTATGCCTCGGCCTAGCATCACCATTACCACTCAGCTTTTCGTCGTTGTCAGCCGACACCCCACCACCGTAACCACCACTTCCACTGCACACAGTCGAAACAGAGTCATTAATCTCAAATCCATCTCCACCACTTAGCTTCTCCACATGTATATAAGTAGAAACACAGATCGTCCTCTGATCCTATCTCTTCCACACTTCCTATTTGTGCGTCGAAGGGGTCCGAGACTATATCTAGATCCTCTGATATCGGGAAATTCACTTCATAATGTGTGAAGGGTGTAGAGGGTACGCTTCACAGCGCGTTGCGAGTCGCCGTCGCCACCACCACCTCAACCACAAACAAACCACCCATAGTTCAAAAAACCACCCACAAATCAAAAAAAGTTCGTTGGCGCTAACAACTTCGGTTGCAGCCTTCTTACCATACAGTGGTGCCGATTGCATAGGCAATACCACCAACCATTAGATCTGGTCACAAATCAGAACCAACAACTCCGTTCACTGCTACTGTTGCATAAAGGCGCCGCTCGTATCGGTGGTCAATTCGTGATCTGCTCTACTAACATTGGTAGTCAAATCACAATATGCTTACGCCACTGAGTTTTCGACATCAAATGTATGTCAAATCGAGATCAACTCATCGATGATCGACTCGTGATTTACTCTATTAGCAATTGTGACATATCATCGCTACCACTATCAGTGCCTACCGCCGTGCTCTGTCTCGTGCAGCGATGCCAAAAAAGATACCGACTTTAGTTCTACTCCACCGTGCGCAGCGACGAACCGATGCGTGCATTGGCTTTCTCTGACAGTTTTGCTCGCCCTAGGGGTTAGGTGGGGGATGGGTAGAGTGGTAGTGATTCGAAAGAGAGAGAAAAGGTGGAGTGATGGTAGAGATAAAGATACAGAGAATGAACCGTGGAGAGAGAGATACAGAGTGGAGTGTTGGGTTTGGGATTAATCGGGGTGGTGGGGTTATTATGCAAATTAAGATTTAATTAAATTTATATTATTTACAATTAATAATTCTATTTACCACCTGAAATCTGAATTTTAAACTTAATCGCCTTATTTATGAAAACTAATTTTTAATTGCATGATTTTAGGTAATTTTCCCATAATTAAAAGTGCATAGTAAATAACGAGAGCTAACAAAGGCATGCACGTTTTGATCATCGTATGTTTTTGTGGGGGCAGTTGAACAGAAATTAGTTGAATTTTAGTTGGCCGAGTTTACTGCACAGACAACAGATGGAACACTCTTCCTCTACAATCATATGACCAAATCTCTCTCTCTCACACACACACACACAGACTTTGTGTGTTGGTGAGCGTACCACACCATTTTTAAACAGTATAAATACATCCCAAAGACTTCCATTATCTTCCTCTAAAATATTTTGGAGGATCCCTCCAATATGGAAGAACAAGAAGCTCCGCCACGACTACTGCCACCTCCTGCGCGGCCTACGAGCCCAACTTATCTTTTCGCACCTATTCAACCGACCCTTCTCCCAAACACGAATTTGGAAAGCTTAATGTCTTGTAATTATAATCAAAATCATATGTTGGAACAATATGCTGCTGAAACATCTGATCAAAATATCGCCAAATTTGCTGATGAAGACAATATCAAGGATAAAAGAAGAGGTGGAGGAGGCAGGAATAGAAAATCCACAATTCCAAGGTTTGCCTTTCAAACCAAGAGTGAAGAAGATATACTTGATGATGGCTATCGTTGGAGAAAATATGGCCAAAAATCTGTCAAAAATAGCAAGTTTCCGAGGTGATTTTATTGATCTTTTTCATCTTGCATGACTAACTTTTCTTATATTACGTATAATTTTCTTGCCATCAAGATATACTTTTCACAATTTTTAATAGGATTTTTTAAAATTACCATTTCAGTTTATGCATAATTTTTCATCAAATAGTTTATATGTTTTCTTTTCAGATATGATTGTAACAACTTGTTTGTTTAAAAATAATCAACAAATAAACACAAATACATAATAATAATAATAATAATAATAATAATAATAATAATAATAATAATAATAATAATAATAATAATAAATGAACAACTCCATGGTTCTAACAATTTATCATTTTGACAATTCAGTTAATTTGCAATCATATTGTAAGAAAGTATGAAGCAAAAAAATTTTTTTTTTCTGGTTGTTTACTCAATCAAAAGTAAACGATAAAGTTGTTTAATCGCTATTTTTATAGCACTTAATTTAGTGAGATTTTCTTTAGATATATTATATATACTCATAACATTCATACTATGCTATGTTCGGGAAATTAAAATACTTTTATTGTCATACCAAGAATGCAAGAAAATCGATATTGAAAGACTTATGTTCAAAGTTTAGATTTTTATTTTTATTTTTTCCTATCTGAAAAACTTAATAAGTTATTTTTCCCATTTTGTATAAAAGAGAAGGAAAATCGATCTTTTATTAAGTTATTTTTTTCTATTCTAATTAAGACAATAATATAGAAAAATAAGAATAAAACGATAATAAATCTTCTTCTGGATAATCGTGATAATGTAATTACCATTTTTGTAGTGCATATGTCACGTGTAAATTCGATTTTTGTTGATACATGGACATAAGACACATTGAATATAGGGTCCCATGATTCCGGAATTTCTATGCGAACCATCACATATGTACATACAAAAACTGTATATACTTCTGCGATAATCAATTTTGTACATTTTTTCTCAATCCATAAATTATGTATGTTTTGGATTCGAACTTCTTTTGATTCTTATATTTTCATCTTGCACATGAAGGAGCTACTACCGATGCACACAGCACACGTGCAGCGTGAAGAAACAAGTCCAACGGCTAACCAAGGACAGGAGCATTATTGTGACAACGTATGAAGGAATCCACAACCATCCATGTGAGAAGCTGATGGAAACTCTAAGTCCTCTTCTCAAACAAATACAGCTCCTGACCAATAGGTTCTAGTCGACATTCGTGTCAAGTAGAATGCGCAAATCTACATGTGTAATAAAAAAGTGTTAAACATCTTGACTTTATATGTTTTTGTAATATATTATCTAATGATATATGAAATCAAAGTAATCGGAAGTGAAATGTAAAAGAGGAGTTTGTTTGAGTATGTTGAAAACTGGTGGCCCATTGATACGAAGTTTGTTTGGTAGAAGAAGTTAACGTTTGAATTTTTTATTCACATTTAAATATCCTAATACAAGCCCAAAACTTTTATCGTCCATCCCATATATACGTTGAAAGAGAGACATAAACTACAAAACGTGCATTGAAATTGGTGCAAAAATGACCTAAAGTGGAGTAGGCTTGAAATCCTTGTTTTTGCATATAATCTTCTTCAAATTAGGTATCTAGGTTGTGGTGGATGAAAGTAGTCCAATTTGATAGAGTTTTTGACCAAATGAGTTCTTCAAATGGTGGCAAGCGGGGTTACTATTTACATTATAGAATTCCACATTTAAGTAAGGTTTTGTTGAATATAATTTAACTAATAGAAGTAAAATAAAGTCCATGCATCTCAAACTTTATAATTAATTACAAAGTGGTTAAATTTTATTTTTATCCACATATTTCACAAGATCCACAACCTTTACCTACTTTTTAATTACATATTTTTCGAGAACCACTATTAATAATCAACTATATAAGCTTTGACAAATAGGGAAAAGTTTCGAGTTTGGTGAGGGAACGGTGAAGAGCATTGCAAGGGTTAATGAGGTAGTTGTTACAACAACCATGGCGGGGAGTTGTAGCTTGCCATTTTTTGTGTTCACACTAATTCTCTTGCTCAAAATGGAGATGGGAAGACTTACCTTCAACAATAAAAATTTGAATGATAAAAGAGCTAATGCTAATTAATTAGCAAGTGGGGAATGATGGTCTTAAGATCAAACTCCATTGGCCATTGATGCCTGTATTTTGAACTCTTATTTAGACTCCTGAATTTACTTAAATTTAGGTCAATTGAGTGACATTTTATTCACCTTATGTTGTATTTGACTATTGTAGGCTAAATCTCCAATTTAAAGATGAATATTGCAAAATGAAGTGATTTGGGATATTATTTGGGCAAAAAGATGGTGTTGGGCAAGGACGGAAGTATTGGGACTCAATTGGAGAGAATTAAAAATTAAATGGAAGATTTCATAACTTTGGGGGACTTAAATGGAAGCTTTGAAAAGTTGAAGTACCAAATTAAAGAGATAAGAAGTTTGAGGACTAAAATGGAAGAAGAACCAAAGAACATGACCAAAAGTGACGAAATAAGATGCTAGAGGATTAAAACCTATGAAACTAAAAGTTCAGGGACCACATCTTAGAGATCATTTAAAAACACACAAAAAAAGAAGCTTTATGTGTATTCTTCTTGACATTCTCTCATTTGTGTCAAAATTTGGGTAGTATTGTGATAGGGTATTGTGAAAATCAATGATTATGATGAATGTCATGTGGAAGAGTGCCAAATTTAATGTAAATGAGCATATACATTTATCATGATTGCAAAAAGGAAACAAAAAAAAAAAGACGGGTAATTATTGGAGATCCAAATTTGAAGTTTGCTGGGTATCTTAGAAATCATGTTTGTTCCCCATTTCTAAAATTAGTTTTCAACCATACATTCTCCTAATAAAATAATTTTGCACATGGACATGTAATTTTTTCTACTTTTTAATCAAAATTCTCCCAAAAAAAATAAAAATCATTTTTAACAAACTCTATCATTAAGATATATCTACGATATAGGGGCTAAATTGCATATTTTAGTTGTTAGTTAAAAAAATCTAATCTCAAAACCAACTTATTGAACATGTGTGACCTTGTTAGGGTTTATTTTTAATTCAAGTGTGATCAGTAATCAATTTTCATGGGATGATATTATACTCATCCTTTATTACTTCCATAGAATACCATCAACTTGTGAGATGGAATAGCACCAAGTTTTTTTGACGAGATGTCTCTCTTTTCTTAGCATTATTTCAAGGGTTTAGAAAGGACTCACCTTTTAGATCGAAATAATCTTTAACATAGTTTAGAGTTTAAGTAGAAGAAGATATCAAAAAAAGATAATAATTCAAGAACAAAGCTTCAAAACTTTCTTCCATCTTTCTTCCCAACTTTCAATTTCGGATGATGTTGTATCTATAAAGTTGGTGTTATTATATTCTTATGATGCTTGACTACTTGTATAGATGTTAGAATAATGTTGAATCCTATGTTTTGATATCTTTATATTAAATTCCAGATTTTCACTCTTAAATATTTGTTTCCTTTGAATGGTTATAAGGAGTTTAATGCTTCTAAAAGAATTGGTTACTAATTGAATTTATGTATGATTCTCATTTACGTTAGGGAGTATAAATAAAAATTTAGTACAAGTATCAATCATTGTAAGATCCTATAAACGTTAGGGATAATTTTCTATGCTTTGCATAATTCATATAAACGTTCTTGTAATTTAATGCATATTTCCATGTTCATGTGCAAGATAGGGATATTAATGGTTTATATGCGAGGATAGATATAATTCTACTCGAAAAAAAATTATTAAATAAATTAGAAAATTAAACTTCAAGTCAAATAAATATTGTCAAACTGTGAATTGACTGAAGGAAGAATGTAGGGGGTACGTGGTCCTAGTATTTGTTCAATTAATTAAGTTTCCCATACATGCTTCCTACCACTTAATTAGATTAGTTATTTAATTTACGTTGTTATATTATGTGTTTATATTTGATTGAAGTTAGTGTTAATTGAAAACTAGGCTAGAAACTTATTTTTCGTGCGAATTCACTTTATTACTTGTATGATTCATATACTTGCGGAATAATAAAATCAACATCAATGTCAGAATAAAGGTTCCACACGGCGTGTTGAAGAGCCTGATAAAAGACATAGGTGAAGACTAGTATATGGGATATATACTCAAAATTGGATATTTTTATTAAATTATTTATATCAAATTTATTAAAATCACTGATAAGTATATTTCGTGCACTTACTTCTGCATTTAAGTTAGAGTATTTATTGGTTATTTTGATTAATTATAACTTAATTCTATATGTATTGTGTTTTCTGGGTACAAATCGATATAAATTACGGAATTGAAGAAAAATGAAGAAAATATGACTAAATTACAAGAAAGTCAAGTTTAAGTGCAAATAATCTAAAGATGGAATGGATTGAAAGGATGATTATTCGAGAGTGCTAGGATTCAATTGAATGTAAATAGATGTAAATGGGATGAAAAACAAATGCACTTGTCAAAAACTTTAGGTCTCATCCAGGAGCACGCTTGGTTATGCAAGTCAAGCGCATGTTGACCCTTCCCATGAGCTGTCAGAAGCTTATATTGCCCTTAAAGGCGCATGCCCCACATAACACTAGCGCGCGTCTAGGTCATTCTCGAGGCAAAAGTTTTCTATCCTTTTCTCATTTTGAAATGTTATGGAATGATATATTTAACATCTTATATAACCTAGAAGAGGTCTAGACATGGAGAACAATTATTTTATCAATAAAGGGACGCCGAACAAGAGTTTTAGAGAGAATTAATACAAGGAATTGAAAATTTAAGTCTCAAATCGAAGAAAAAAGTGCAAGAAATTGATTTCTCAAGCTTCTACATTTATTCTTTGAATTCGGTGATGTCATTTCTAAATTTCTTGTATAATTTTGATACAATTATGTTAAGCTAAACTTCTCTTTTATATTGGATGAATGATGAAACCTTTTGAGTTATGTTCTGATTCAAGACTTATCGTTTTTTTAATTATTTCTTGTGTTTGTGATTAAATATACATGAATATTTTGTTATTTGATTGTTTAGCTATCAAATAGATAACTTGTTACTTATTTCTAGTGTTGGAAAACCTACTTAAGTAGAACATTAAATATTTGACATACATGGTACTAAGTATTAGGAATAATATTTAGGATGTGTGCAATCGTGTATGATAATCGTGTAAATGACTGATTGCTTTGCATATAAATTTGAACTATGAATAAGATCAGGTCGTGCTAAGGATAATTTTAATATATTTTGAAAAATAGTATTAGATATTAATAAATTATCGATTGTCACAAACATTTGAATAATACTAACTTAAATAAATCGATGATTGGAAATAGAAATCAATAGGTGGATTTCAAAATCTACTGCATCCGTCTCATTATTTGATCAAAACAATCTTTTAACAATACATAGCGTAAGATAAAATAATAACGAAACAATATATTTTGTGTTATATTAAATTGAATTTGATTATAATTAGTAAACTATAATTACAATTATTTCTCGTGGGATGATACTTTTAACTCACTAAATCTATTAATTGTCAACGATTCTGTACGATTGCGGGTTTTGTTTGAACAATCACTTTCAAAATAATTAGTAGAATATTTATAAGTCACGCCGTCGTAAAACATATAGATATTTTTTAAAAAAATTACTTTCAAAATAACTATTTTTCTTTATTCTTGGTAGAATATTTAAACGTTTGTTTTTATAGATAATTTCTACTTATTTTTACTTATTTTTACCTCAAATTGTACAACGGGGAAGATATTAGTACAGTTGTGTATGCCCAAACTCATATTTGCTCGTGTCAAAGCCCACTAGAGAGTGAGCTTTTGTATTTCGAAAAGCAGTACGCTGGGCTTTGATGTGTATCATAATTTTGAAGTTGTAATACTTTTATATTGAAAGAAAAAGAGCGTAACACACCTCAAAATATAGTTCATTATGAATAACTTATTTATTTATTTTTTAACATAATACACCACGCATTTAGCCAGCATCAAATGATTTGCTAAGTTCGTGACCTTGCTTAGCCAAATAAACTAATAACGTGTGGTTCGGATGCTTAAACATTATCGATTTTTTACTTTAATGTTCGATTCAATATAAATATTTGCTAAATTATTATTTTTCATTCAATTATTTATTACCCTTCGTAAGACTAGTCGTGATTTAATCAATGACTCCTTTAGTCTCTTAGGATTTTAGAAAATAATTGTGATCAATCAAATCAGATGAGTTTTATTAACGTCATTACAAGTTATTGTAATGTTCTTCGCATGTTCTAATTAGAGAAATAAAATAAAAATTGTCTTTCGATAAGATGACCGAGTTGAGAGATGGTTGAGTGGTTCCAAAATATTTATTTATTCGATAGAATATTGAGGATTTGGACATCAAAATATTCATTGAGAACTAGGGATAATGAATAATTGAATAACATTCAAATTTTTATTAATAAACGATCAAGTTACAAAGATGAATGATTCTAACTTTTAAATAAATATAACCTTCAATTAAATAAAAAAGAACTCTGGAAATAAATAAACAAAAAAAAAAATTAAAGTTCAGCTCAAGGTTTCTATTAATGGGTGCGAGGGTTTAAGTCTATGAGTTCAGCTCAAGGTTTGTTTATGCCCGAAAAAATGATATTAATCATCTACTCTCGATGGATTGATTGGATCAACATATTCAATTGCATAATATATTTATTTCATTATCAAATATTTTATAATAGGACAATTTTTATCAATGGATGTCGACGAGATTTCATGTCAATTCTATTGCCATATAACATAAAAACGCTAATCTTGCATGCCCCTAGAATTCTGGTGAGAAAGTTTACAAAACTTCATTTTACCTCACTAAAAGGCTTTCAACCTTTAGTTTTAAAATCCAAATCTACTTGAAAAGCTGTTAATAATCCATTTAAAAGTTTAAACAATTAAGCTCATGTTTGAATCCCATTTTTGTAATAAAAAATATTTTAAAATGATATTTTTTTGAAAAAATGTGTGATTGAAAAATAAGGAAAAATTTTTCGATTCACGTATTATTTTATAGGAGAATGTTTGATTGAATAAATTTTAAAAAAATAAATTTTTAAAAACATGAGGGTCAAACGTAGACTAAAATTATTACAACTTATCCAAATATTTGGGCGGCGTATATTCGCATGTAGGTCAAATTTATTTGTTGATTAACTATATCATTGTATATAATTTTTATAAATAAATAATATAGTCGGAAGTCAAAATAAATGATGAAATAATAGGAACCAACTGCTTACACGTGTCCTGGGAAAAATGAAATCATGGTTTACATAAAAGTTGAATAAAAAAAGTCGACCGTTTTAAATTAGCAAATAATAGAGTGTTATGTGACATTATATAAATCTTTATGTACATATCCTGCGATAAATTAATAAAATTAGAGATTTTGTTACTTGTACATCAAAATTGTACATAAAGAATTTAATATGATGTAGAGGAAAAATAATAGATGAAAATAAGTGATCATATTTTAAATTGATAAGAGTTTCATATACTATTATGTATTTCATTATGTAACCCCTGATACACACGTAGTAAGATCCTTAAACTAGTAAACAACTAGAACAACAGGGAAATAAAGAGAAAATAACACATCTTTACGTACAATATTAATTTGTACAATGCAATAAATAATATTTAATTACATTGTCATTTTAATATTTTCTAATGATATAGTACTCTTATCAAGCAAACCACAAAGATACTAGCAATAGATATCGATTCGATTTTTATTCCATATTGTAACAATCTCATTACAATGTGATAAAAAATAACAAGTAGTCAAATTTACTTTCTTTTGTGGGAATGGTGATTGGTCAAACACGGCGAATGAAAATATCTTAGTCGCTGTGTGTCACATTCTTGCCAAAAAATAATTAAAAAAACAACTTTAATTTATACATATTTGTCAAATTTATGATTAAATGCTTGAAAAACAGTCTTGATAGTGTCATGTTCTAGAATACATATAAACTAATCAAATTTGGTGCCTGCTTTTGTGAAGGCTTGATAGTGTTACAATTAATTATTATGTGAAGGCATTGACTAAATACTATACTGCTTCAGTTATGCTTTTAAGTCACCAACCACAACTAACAACAACTTTTTAATTTAACTAGTAATTACAAGGAAATAAATATTTTTATTAGTCAAAATTAATTAGGAAAAAAACAAAAGAGTCATATATTTTGATGATAAGGTGATTACTCTAAATAAATTAGCTTTTCTACTCAAAAAATATAAAATATGGATAAATATTACTTATAAGTAACTTTCCCTTTACAAGAAGTGTGTCTTTAGACTCTTTACACAAGATATATGAACCTAAAAATAGGTTTTTCTACATTAGTTTTGATAAGATTGTTGTAAATTTTAAGTTTCTTCAATTTGTTTTAATATTAACTTTTATTTTTTTAAATTAATGAGGATATTCTCCTTAATAAGTAAGAGAAGATTTGTACAATTGCCTTCAATCAAAAAGTTGCGAAAACAAATTGTCGCGTGTGTTTGGATTTTTTAATAAGTTACTAATAATCTCCTTATAATGTAAATAGTAGTGAATTTCACTAAATTTGTACATAATAAGCCATAATAATTATTGATTTATGATTAAAATTATAATTTGATTTTGACTAAAATCATAAGTTACTGTTTAGGAAACAAAAGTTGAATATAAATTGTCAATGAAAAAGAAGTCTTCGAAAGGCAACATTTCTTTTGCATTTTATAATTAGAATAATTGCCCCAATATTTATTATCTACTTCACGGTGCAAAAGTAGGAAATAAGGAGCATTCGGAAGTCAACAAAAGGAGGCTAAATTTCCACAATTGTAAGTCCCACCACAGGCAACAAAAAATTGACTTATTTGCTATAATAAATTTCACTATACTTTACTCACATTGTTAGATAAAATATAGATAGATATATTTTTTTTTGTCTCTCTAAACGTTTAAATAAGATAATTTAACATGATATTAGAACAAATAAAAGTCTTTCAAGCTTCGATCATCGTGACATTGTCGTGAAATAATATACGATCGTCTTTTAAGAAAATTTGAATCTAATGTGGATGTGATACGATATGTAAAACTCATAATTTAAATAAATAAATATACTTTCTCTCCAACAGTTTAAATTTTTAAACTAATTAGTTCCCCAAAGTCAACTCGGCCCTAACAACTATATATATATATAATAAACTAGTACATAAAATTTCCAGCCACCTCAAAACATCTCCTCCTCTCCCTTTCTCTTCTCCACCACCGCGGTGGCTGCGGCTAGATCCAAGCTTTAACCATGGCAGAAAGAGAGCAAATTAGGCCATTAGCCCCGGCGTCTGAAAGAATTAGCAGCGACGACGAAGAAATCGCCCTACAAAACGTCAAAAACCTCAAAAAAAGAAGACGCATCAAGTGCTGTGGCTGCATAGCAGCCGTTATCCTCATTCAAGCAGCCGTAGTTGTCACCTTAATCTTCACCGTATTCAAAGTTAAAGACCCCGTCTTAAGACTGAACAATTTTATCATCACGAAACTTGAACCAATCAACGCAACCATGCCACTGCCCCGGCCAGGCTCCAACGTATCCATAACAGCAGATATTTCGGTCAAGAATCCTAACTATGCGTCCTTCAAGTTCCCGAACACAACCACCACTCTTTTCTTCCATGGGACCGTGATCGGAGATGCCCGGGGGCCACCCGGAAATTCGAGGGCACGACGCACGACACGCATGAATATAACAGTGGATATTATTGCCAACAGAATACTGTCACAGCCTAGTTTGGGTGATGATATAAATTCTGGTTTGATTGCTATCGATAGTTATACTAGTGTAGGTGGAAGAGCGAAGATATTGAATATTATCAAGAAACATGTTACTGTGAAGATGAATTGTACTCTGAGTCTCAATATTACAACCCGAGCAATTCAGGAACAGAAGTGCAAGAGGAAAATCAAGCTTTAGAAGGTGATCTTAATTTACATATATTTATTCATGTGTAGTCGACTTTAAATTTATTGGACGTTTGTTGTTGACTTTTTGTAGCATGTATATATAGCAATACAGGTGCCTATTATAGTCTTTGGGGTGGGGTGGGGTTTTGGGGCTTGAAGAACTGGTAGATCTTGTGATTACAGTTTCTTCTATCTTTTTGCAGCATTTGTTTTTCTATTAAATTTTCATATTATGGATCTATCTACGTATTCTTATTATGTTTATCTTTTTATAGAGGCAAAATTAGTATTGTGAGTAGAGAAAATAACTTTGAAAATTGATTGATAGAATAAGTAACAAGTTTATTCTCTAAATGAGATTCTGCTCTAATTTTCATTTACTCTTATTTACCAAAACGATATCGCCTTTTTTCGAAAAATAAACTGGGTCCAATAGTGTAGACTTCGCACTTTTCAATTTTATAAGCACGTATGACAATATAGGTCATTTTATTATCTAATTTAATTTATGGAAAAATGGGAGAATTAGCAATTCGTTAAACTCCCCCAAAAATTCATTGTAGACTTGTGCAACACTACTATAAGTTTTAAAAAATATATATATATATAAAATAAATAACGTAATTAAATCTCATGTTCGATTAAATACAGAAATAAACGGCTATCAAATTTTTTTTGCAAGTTTAACTCAACAACAATAAATATTATTAAGTGAAAGTCAAAATTAAAATTATATCTTACAGTGTTGAATCTTATTGTTACTTCACCAAAGACAATTACAAAGCCAGAAAATAATTTGTGGGGTTTAATTAAAGACATGTGACTATATAGTATATATGAATATGGTCAACTTTTGTGTACTTATAGTAGATTTTGAAAAACCCATGAAGCCTACACTTCCAACTTTTTGTGAATTTTTCATATCCTTTTTTCTTATTTAAATACTAACAGTTGCCAGTCAAATTTGATGACTTTGTTCACCAACTTCCCACTTTGTGCCATATTGTCGTATTAATTATTATTGTTGCTTCATTAAATAAAATGAATGCCTCTTCAATAAATAATGATGATCTTAATTATATTCAATTTTCTTAGTGAAAGTCGATGAAAAAATTAGTGGAAGTTATTCAATGATCGACCAACTTATTTTTTTCAGTTTAGCCCTTTAGCCATCGACTAGTTAATTTTTACGTATGGAATTTTAAAATTGGTAACTACTCCTTTTGTATAGGATACTTTAATTATGTCATGACTAAACATTTTACCAGCCAAATAAACCCCTTGTTTGTTTGAGATCATTTGCTTAAATATATTATATCTAAGAATTAGAAACAGAATGATATATACATATATTTTTTTTATATGTATATACAGAATTTCACGATCCAAAATTCGTAACTACTTTTCTATCTTTCAATAAAAATGATGTAAATGTTAGAATAATTCTATTATGTGGGCTTTTATTTGATTGCGAATTTTATGGGTTAGATGTATGGTTTGCAATGATACCGTGATTAGGCTCAATATGTTAGGAATCACTTGAGTTATTGTACACCTTACGGGCTATATTATTTTAATGTGGTAATTTTAAGTGAATGAGCCAGAATTATGTAAACCCTAATTAGGGTTAGAGTCGGTAATTGACCGACTTTATAATTTCCTCTATATTGGCTGGTCCCATCTCCTCTCCATATCATTTTATTGGCTTGCCCTATTGACAGTTGATTATTTTTGAGGAGCAAGGGGAGGAAAATCTAGTTGGTAATATTTATAAACAAAAATGTTTTTCTCATATATGAATTTCAATCTATCAATTAGAATATGTGATTCTTGTTCTTAGCATGATTATCAAATAATTAAAACAATTGGTATCCGAGCTGCATGCTAAGATTAGAATCTTTTAAACAAAAATAAAAATTCAAAGCAAAACCCGGCTGCGAATCTCTCTCTCTCTCCCTCCCTCCTCCCTCCATATACACTGGTATTGTTCTTAGATTTGTGCCTATTAGGCTATTAACTACAGAGTCTATATATCATCCCATTCATTAATTGGGGTTGGTCTTCTTTTGGTTCTTGGGACCATCTCTCACCGTCTCACATTACTATAATTCTCCCCACATTACACAATCTCATACAATTTTTATATATGAATTTGTTTATTAATTCATATAATTCACACCCGTTGTACAAGACTTCCTCCTTTTTTTCTCTCTCTCTCTCTCTTGAGGAGTAAATTCTCTCCTCTCCTTTGAAGCAAAGTTGCGGCAGAACTTTTTTTTTTGTCCCTTTTTCATTGATTTTTGATTCCTGGATTTCAGTGCATTTGCATTTCGTGATCCATTGTTATAATCGAAATGGGTTTTTTCAAGAATTAGTTTCAATAACTCCATAGAGCCTCAGCATACGTCAAAAAAAAAAAAAAAAAATTTGGACTAGGGTTTTGGGTTGTTTTGGGGATGGGGGCTCCTCCTATAATTTGTGAATTTGGGGGCTTCTCCTGCAATTTAACTAGGGATTATTTTATAATTTAAGGAGAAATGACTTATGCTGTAATTTCTAAATTTTGAGGGCAATCTCATAATTTTAATGTTAGGGTCAATTTTGCAATTATGAAATATTAAATTTGAAGTTTTAAAAATGAGATTTTTAAATTTGATCCACCATATTTCAATTTCGTCCTAAAATTAAAATTATATTTAAAATTAACGACTTTTTAATTTTTGTTGAAATATTTGAATGTCGTTGTTATTTGTCCATTTAAATTTCATTTTCATATATTGAAATTTAGTTGTCAATTTCGTCTCACAATCGCGCATAAATTTTACTTGTCGTCATTTGATGATTGTTATTATTATTGTTAAATTTTTCGTGGACTTCGAGTCTATCTTATTAGTTCTCTCGTCATGAGAAATATTTTGAAATAAAAGTGGGTGGTAGTTACCAAAGTGGCATGCTCATTTTTATTTATTTGGTTTTTTTTCAAAAAAAAAAAATTTTTTTGGACGTTAGCATCGTAATTTTGAATTATTACATATAGTATCTTGCCCCGAATGTGTTATTATATGTGATATTTTTAGAAATTGATATAAAACAGTTAACGAGTTTACTTGGTCTAGATATCTCTTTCTACCCAAAGGTGTTGGTATTTCGAAAACCAACATGTTTTGTTAACTAATGTAATTATGTGTTTTAAGAGTACCTTACAGTGTGTTATATTGTTAGCCCAAATGTGACTTTATAATAATGCATCTAGGCTCTTACCATAATAATGTTCATTTGGTTGACTTTAATTACGGACCGTATAACTTAGCCCATGTTAATTAGATTAATATGTTATCATTCATTGTCTGCATGCACTATGTTTGGATAATATTAAATATATTATTTTATGTTTCCACAGTTTTAAATGCCTCAACTCTTTCGAGTCAATTGTCGACTATTGAAACTTTGACTGAGAATAATTATGGGAGATGGAAACGAGACGTAGAAATATCATTTGGTCGTTTGGGATTTCGAGTCAATTGTCTACTATTGAAACTTTGACTGAGAATAATTATGTGAGATGGAAACGAGACGTAGAAATAACATTTGGTCTTTTGGGGTTGGATTTTATAATGGAGAAGTAGCTTTCAAAACCCATAGATAAAAGCACTCCTGAATATGTGGCTGAATATGAAAAGTGGGAAAATGGTTAATAGACTTTGTTTGAAAATTATTAAGCGCTCCACATCCGATTCCATTATGGATGCTATACCAGATAATGAAAATGCTAAACGTTTAGTAGGAGTGAGATTTGTTGAGTACTGAAACTGGAGATCTGATGGACAAATTGATGAATATGAGATATGATGGTGCAAGTGGAGCATTGTCCTTAGTTTGTTTTGAGTCTTCTTTTGTAGATGTACCTTTGAATTCTTGGTGGTTAGACTCGAGAGCCAATATTCATATTGCCAATTCCTTACAGGATTCACAAGCAAACAGAGAACAAGTGAGAATGAAGTAAGCTTGTGTGTTGGGAATGAAGTTCAAGTGAATGTTGAGTTCATAGGAGTAGTCAAGTTGTCTTTGGAGTCTGGTTTCCCTCTTATTTTAGAGTACAATTTTTGTATCGACAATGAGACGGAATTTAATTTCTATTCGAAACTTGATGCTCTGGTTTTTCCTTTAATTTTGGTAGTGAAATGGTTGAATTGTTTCATGATTCTCGTTTGATTGGAAATAGCCTCTTATATGATGTTTATTTAAGTTGTCTTTGGCTTCTTTTGGTGAAGTCTCTTGTATTGCGAATGTGTCAAAGAAAATGTCTCTAATTCGTGAATTATCCTCCATGTTGTGGCATAACCGGTTTGAGTCACATTTCAAATGATAGGATGGAGAGATTGGTTAAAATTGAGATACTTTTCTCTCTCAACTTCTCCGATTTTGACATTTGTGTGAATTTTATAAGAGGAAAGTTGACTAAATCCACTAGAAAATGTTCCACTAGGAGTGATGGCATTTTAGACTTGATACATATTGATATTAGTGGACATTTACCTTCCACCATATGTGGGAACAAACATTTCATAACTTTTATTGAAAATTTCTCGCGATATGTATATGTTTACTTGATTAATGATAAATCTTATACACTTGAGAAAATCAAGATTTCAAAATGGAGGTATAGAAACAATGTGGGAAAAGTATCAAAGTTGTAAGATCTGACCATGGTGGTGAATATTATGGGAAGTATGACGAGTCTGGTCAAAACATGGGTGATTTTGAAAAGTTTTTACAAAGGTGTGACATAGTACCTCAATACACCATGCCAGGAATACCTAAACAAAATGACGTTTTTGAAAGACGTAATCGAACTCTAAAAGATATGGTCAGAAGCATGATGAGTAGAACAAATTTTCCAGAATATCTATGGGGTGAAGCCTTGAAAACTGCTATATATATTTTGAACAGATTTCCAAATAAAGCTGTTGCAAAGACACGAGTTGTGGACAGGATGTAAGCCAAGTTTAGCGCATTTCAGAGTTTGAGGATGTCCAACTGAGGTGAGAATTTGTAATCCTTTTAAGAAGAAATTAGACCCAAAATCCACTCCTGATTACTTTATTGGGTACCCAGACATATCAAAAGGATATAACTTCTATTGTCCAAACCGCGGCACTAGAATTGTTGAGTCAATCACTGCTGAATTTCTAGAAAATGACTTTGGCGATAGTGGGAGTTCTATGTTGAAGAATTTTTTTTGTTGAACCAAGCCAAGTTATTGTTCCAGTTCCTGTTATATAAGAGAGATTTATACCTCAACTAGCTGAAAATGTTAATGAAGAACCTGAGCGCCAAGAGGAACTTCATGTTCCTCTCCACCAACAATGATTGAGTCAGTTGCTGAGCCACAAATTAGGATATCGCAAATGGAAAGAAGGTCTGCATTACCCAGTGATTATATTACATATTTTTTGGAGAGTGATTTTAATATTAGGCATATTATAGAACATGTTACTTTTAATCAAACATTGACAAGTCTTGAGTCACATAAATGGATAAATGCTATTGAAGATTAAATGAATTCTATAGAACAAAATAAATTTTGGGAACTTGTTGAACGTCATTCGGATGCTAAAGTCATAGATAACAAGTGGATAAATGTTGAACGAAAGAAGGCGATATTTGTTGTAAAATGGTTCACTCAATGAGAGGGCATTGATTATAATGAAAATTTTTCACCTGTATCATCCAAAGATTCTTTTTGAATCATCATGACACTTGTGACACATTATAATTTGGAGCTTCATCAGATGGATGTTAAGACGACTTTTCTGAATGGAGATTTTTCGGAAAGAATTTACATGAGACAACCTGAAAGTTTTGTTTTGAAGGGAAAAGAAAACTTGGTATGCAAGTAAACCTGAAAGTTTTGTTGTGAGGGGAAAAGAAAACTTGGTATGCAAGTTAAATGAGTCCTTATATGGCCTCAAGCAAGCATCACGACAGTGGTATTTGAAATTTGACAAGGTTGGGTCTTCTCTTAGTTTTGTTGAAAATACAGTTGATCAATGTATTTATCTCAAAACCAGTGGGAGAAATTTAATTTATCATGTACTGTTTGTTGATGACATTTTACTTGTTAGCAATGACTTGGGGTTACTTCTTGAGACAAAGAAAATGCTATCTGCTAATTTTGAAATGAAAGATCTTGGAGAAGCTGCTTATGTACTTGGCATTGAAATACATAGTGATAGAAATTGTGGCGTGTTGAGACTTTCTCAGAAGGCTTATATACGATGTGTTCTAGAAAGGTTCAATATGTAGAAATGTGCACTTGGTGATGTACCTATCATAAAAGGAGATAAGTTTAACAAAGCTCAATGTCCATGGAATAAGCTAGAAAGAGAATTTATGAAGATGATACCATATGCTAGTGTTGTGGAGAGTTTGATGTATGCTCAAGTTTGCACTTGACCGGAAATTGCTTATGTAGTCAGTGTTCTCAGTAGATTTTAGTTGAATTCAGGGCAAGAGCATTGGAAAGCGGTTAAGAAAGTTATGAGATACTTAAAGAAAACTAAAAGTTACATGCTCACTTTCCAGCGTTCAAATCACCTTGAGGTGGTAGCCTACTCAGACTCAGATTTCGCTGGATGTTAAGATGATTTGAAATCAACATCAGTATTTTCATGTTAGCTGGTAGTGCTATCTCGTGGAAATCAACTTTAGTTGCGTCTTCTACTATGCAGGCTGAATTTGTGGCATGTTATGGAGCTACAATTCAAGCTGTTTGGTTAAAGAATTTCAATTATGAGCTGAACGTTGTTGACTCCATCTCGAGGCCAATCACTATTTATTGTGATGACAACACAACAATGTTCTTTTCAAGAAACAATAAAAGTTCTAGTGGATCAAAACACATTGACATCAAATACTTGGTGGTCGAAGACATAGTCAAGGAGGGGCAGACGAAAATAGAGCATATTAATACAGAGGCGATGATTGCAGATCCTTTGACTAAGAGACTCGCTCCTAAAGTTATTACGACACATATTGGTAATATGGGTATTGTAAAAACATTTGATGTTTTTGGTTAGTGGGAGTTATTTATGTAAGAGAACTACATTTTGACTTGATCCCTTCATGAGGTAAGTAAGCAACTCATATGTTTTTCAGGTACAACCCATTCCAATAATAAAGTATATTTTCTCATATCCATAAATTATTTTAAGCATGTATTTGATTTATGTCTTTTATTATGATATTATTTTGATATCGAGATATGATAATTAAAGATATAAGATAAGTCTCTGTTAGAGACATGTGGCTTCATTTTGATTAGAAGCATTGCGATGACCGATATGAATTAGCACAGTTTTTTATTACATTTGGTGCTAAGTATCATACTGCATACTACCACATTGGTTTGAAGATGATGATCCATGTTGATAAGGATGTTGACATTTGTAGCTGTGGAGTGGTCTTACATCGTTTGATTGGTGTAACAACTTTCATGTTCGATGTTGACATTCTTGTTGGATCGGATCATGTTGTGTAAGGTGTTATCATTGTAGCTATACTTGTGTGGCAACCTATTTAGTCTGACCTGGAGGTTAAAAGTTATGTTCCATAACATTCAAATATTTGCCCAAGTGGGAGAATATTAAAATAATTCTATTATGTGGACTTTCATTTGATTGCAAATTTAACGGGTTAGATGTATGGTTTGCAATGATACTGTGATTAAGCTCAATATGTTAGTGATCACTTGAACCACTGTACACCTTACGTGCTATATTATTATAATGTGGTAATTTTAAGTGTGTGAACCGGAATTATGTACACCCTAATTAGAGTTAGAGTCGGTAATGAGCCGACTTTATAATTTCCTATATAATGACTATGTCCCATCTCCTCTCCATATCATTTTATTGGCTTGCCCCATTGACAGCTGATTATTTTTAGGAGCAAGAAGAGGAAGATCTAGCTGATAATATATATAAACAAAAATGTCTTTTGCAGGTATGAATTTCATTCTATCAATTAGAATATGTGATTCTTGTTCTGTGAATGATTATCGAATACTTACAACAGTAAATACTTCAAATATATTGATTTTCTAAAAGCATATTTGATAATTTTTGCATCTCTAAAACGCAAAAACATTGATACAAGAAACACTTCGAAACAGTTTATTTTGAAGTAAAACTCTCCAACTCCCAAAATGTTTACCTTTAAATTAAGTAATGCTATTTAACACATTATTTTAAAATATTTCAAGCAATCCACATCTGCCAATTAAAATAATAAACAATTGTCAAAAGATACCCAATACTTAGGTAATTTGTATTAATATTTAAACCTTTGTTTGAGTCCTATTTTCCAAAAACTCATTTTTTTTTTTCAAAATTCATTTCCAATAAAACATTTTCTAATAAAATAATTTTACATGTAATTGAAAACTTTTTTTTACTTTTTAATCACATATTCTTAAAAAAATCACTATTCAAAAATACATTTTCCTCCCCCAAAATGGAGCTCAAACAAGAGCTAATTAATAAAACACAAGAATTATAAATACATGACATTTCGAAAGCAGTAGTTTTTTTACTTGTTAATGAGTCCCTAACTCAAATGTCATAAGCTAGTTTAGCATCATCTATCTTGTCATCTAAGAAATTGTGTCGACTTCAACAATTATTATTGCTAAAGTGTATTAATTGTGGAATGATATATTATTGTAGAGCAATACTATTCATAGTAAAGAATATCGATAATCGTCATACATGGCATACACGTATCGCTTTATTATTTGATATATGATGTAATAAAAACTACCACATTAATGCATCAAATAATAAAGTCACACACATATGCCACTTAGAACCACTACTGATAGTCTTCACTATGAATATCATTATTCATAATTGTACATTCAAATATACATGGCAAGTTAAAGCATACATGGCACATCCAGTTATAGCCTTTGCTGTTCTTAGATCATACTCGAAGCACTCAAAAACCAACGATGGTTAACAATAACAAGTATTTCAGCAATGTCCTTTTCGACAAAGGTAAACAGCCATAACTAACGGAATTAGGTGCAATGTTTGTTTTATCACTCCTCTCGAAATTATAAAAATGCTACTAATACATTGCAACTAAGTGAAGGGGTGTACGATGGAGAACACGTAGTCTTTTATGCATGTGAGATCATGATAATCATAATACATCCATTAGCAATTCAACAAATATGATTATGAATTAACATTTAAATCTTACATAATACATGTTCTTGTATTTCTTAAATGCACATTTCACTCACAATTTTCATATAGGTGATGCACGTCTGCATGAGCATATAAACTACTCTACAAAGATGAAGAACAAGATAAAAAAAAAGCAGCAACCTAAAATCCACCGAAAGAAAGGTTTGAACACAATATAGCATCGATGTTGTCAAATGATATTCGCCAACATCGGGATGAGTACTTGAAGGCTCAATGACAAATAGTTTGCAAGAATAAACAAACTTTGAATTCAAGTACAAATCAAGCAACATGAACTTCAGTTAAAACTTGAAGAACACTTCAAGAAATATGAGTTTTGATCTTTAATTGGATGTAAGTATGTATATTTGATGTTAGTTTTTTTTTCATTTTATTTTAAACATGAAAACCATCTATATACATAGAACATCAAGTCTAATGCACGAATGGATTCCAAAACCAAATCAAAGAGGTGTTAAAACAATCAAAAAGTTGCTTGCCAGAAAATTCAAATACAACTGTCATGACTTTGAACTAGACAATTATCAAATAAAAATCTACGCAATAGCCCAGTGTAGCCTTTCGGCTACGTATATCTATAATGAGGTTAGGCGATCGCCTGGCCTAATTTTTTGTCCAACTCCAATTTTTTCCTGCGAGTGTTTTCGCACTTACTCGATATTCTCATATTGATGTTTGATAACTCCAAATCACTTCTCACTATATGTTTGAACAATATTACAACTATCCTTGACTTATTAACTTATGTATAAAATATGGATATCTTTCTATTTGAATCCAATCTTAGTGTAAATCTCACAAAGTACCATCGAAATCCTAGGTAATATGAAAATTTTAAATCTATTATTCCTTGTGATAATCCTGTGAAATCACGCACACAAGCATCATGTGTTTCAAGTTCACACAATTTTGTTTAACTCTCTTATGGTCTTGCGCTTCTTCTATTCGTGAACTTTTAAGAAAGAAAGTTAGACTCTTTATTGAAGCGGTAAACACTTTGAAGTTCATATAAGTAATGTTCTTACAATATCTTTCTTTTAGAGATACTTGATCCAATGATCTGAACTTTATTAAGAGTTATAGAAACCCAATCCTACTCGTGACGACTAACACTTATAACCTAGGATAGGGTTAAAAGAATAAGTACTAAAATTATCCACTTATTGAATGAATTTGTTGCTACTCTTTGAACCCGAGGTATACTTGTTAGTATAGTTAGGTAACGTTTCCGTCATTGGTAGATTTAATTAAGGAGTTTCAACCCTATCCTACTAGCTGTCGTTTGCACTATTTCATTTGTGATCAGTTTAGTAAGCGGATCAGCGAATTCTCATTTGACTTCATGTAAGTAAGTGAAATTATTCCATCTTTTAATTAATTTTCTCATATAGTCATATCTTAGACTGATGTGTATAGACTTACCATTATACACTTTATTATATGTTCTAGCTGAAATGGCTTGACTAACACACAACAAAAATATAGAAGAATTATTCATCTCTTCCAACGGTATTTCATACATTAAATCTCTAAACCATTCAGCCTCATTTCCAGTTTCAGCTAATGCTACAAATTTGGATTCTATAGTTGAGCGTGTAATATATGTTAATTGCAAATGCTATGTCGGGTCTTATGCATTGCACTGCATACACAAGACTCTCTATACCACTTGTACACTCTAGTTGTTCTATTTCTCTTACATAATTCTTTATAAGTTTCAAACTTGGATTGAAGGAAGTATTTGCTTTTTAATGTTCAAGTGATTGAACTTATTGATCACATTCTTTCATTTTAGTTGCGGAAGATAAATTTACTTTTTTTATACCCTGCATTTGATTATTTACAATCAACATGTCATCCACATAAACAAATAAGAACAACAAAATTATCACAAACTTTTAAATACAAACATTTACCAACACTTTTGTATTTAAATCCAAAGGAAATTATTGCTATACCAAATTTTTTGTACCATTTATTTGGTGCTTATTTTTATTCATATAATGATTTTACTAATTTATATACTTTATCTTCATTTTTGGGTAGAACAAATTCATTTGATTGTTCCATATGAGCCTCTTCATTGAGATCTCCATTTAAGAATGTCGTCTTAACATCCATTTGATGTATATGCAAATCATAAACGGAAGCTAAAACGAATAAAATCCTAATTGATTTTATTTGTGCAATTGGTGCATATATGTCAAAGTAATCTATTCATTCCTTTTGTTGATACCTTTGGCTACTTACCCAGTTTTAAATGTATTAAGGATACCATATGCATTGTACTTCCTCCTGAATACCCATTTAAAATCTATACGTTTCGATTTGGTGGTAAATCAACTAATTCCCAAGCATTGCTTGATATTATTAAATCAAGTTAATCATTCATAGCATCTTTACAAAAGATATCATCTCTAGCAATGCTATTAAACCCGAACCGGCCGGGTTGATCCGGGAACCGTCGAACCAGACTGTGGTTCGGTCCGAGTCTCATCAATTTTTAGATTTCGAAGAAGGAAGACTAGAATTGCTCCTTATCTGCAAATTATTCAGAATCGATGGGATAGTCAGTTGCGTAAAAATCTTCATGCTGCTGGATATTGGTTAAACCCTGTTAAAGTTATATTATTAGGTCTATACGACAATCATAAACAAACTATTTCGGGACTTTTAGATGTAATTGAAAGATATGCTTATGGTCAACCTGATTTAAGAAGTAAATTGACTAGTGAAATGAGAGTTTTTAGACAGGCACATGGTGACTTTGGACATTTATCTGCTGTAGCCGATCGCCATAGAATGGCTCCAGGTAAAATAAATATTATATTATGTACTTTATTTTATTATTAAGTTCAAATTTCAATGTATATAACATACATTTATTTTAATTGGTTATTGTTTTTTATAGATGAGTGGTGGTCGTGTTATGGTAGCAGTGCTCCAAACCTACAAACACTTGCAATTCGAGTATTAAG
>CAIGRP010050294.1:2230-52372 GCA_903798385.1 Fraxinus cuspidata
TTTTTTTTTTTACGTAGGAACTCGCAGCCATTACTCGTGAGTGCGCACCGGATAAATCTCGCTCCATGTGCAGTAGCCCGCAAACCACACATGAGAGATAAAAGCAAATTACTCTTTTCCTCCTCTTGTCCAGGTAAGCTACCTAAATATATTAAGCTTAAGTCTCTACTTGGTAGGATTAAGCCCGTGTTTGATACTCATTATTTTCAAAATACATTTTTCTCTTTTATTTTTAATTACACATTTTTCAATAAAATAATATTACACTCTAACTCAAAATTTTCCCTTATTTTTTAACCACACATTCTTTATCAAAATACTATTCCACAATACATTTTTCATAAGACAATGGGGGCTCAAACGGGCTATAAAATTAGATTTTTAGTAAATTTTGATAAAATGCGTAATTGAAAAGTTTTGTACTACATAAAATATGTGATTGAAATCAATTGTTAATTTTGACTTATATTAAAATATAGTTTTTAATTTTTACCAAACGGGGACTAAGTTACTATTGTTTGGTTCCCATTATTTTCAAAATATATTTTTTATTTTTAATCACATATTTTTCAATAAAAATAATATTAAACACAAACCTAAAACTATTTCTTAATCCCAAGAAAGATAAACGATTTAAGGCCCTTGCTTGATCTTCATTTTTTTCGAAATAAATTTTTCTCCACGTTCTTTTGAACCACACATTTTTCAATAAAATAATATTATACACAACCCAAAACTTTTTCTTCATTTTAACCACACATGCTTCATTAATTTANAATGTATTCTACACAAAAAAAAGGGGGCTAAAAAGGCCCCTTGTTGTATTTTGAATTATTTATTCTTGTAAAATTTGCAACATGTAATAAAAAAAAAAAAAACTATATAGCACAAATGTCACCAGTATATGTGGCATGTAGGTATCATTAAATGAAAAGTCTAATTAAATATATTGTTATGTGATTCATTTAATTGAATCTATCACGTGTTGCTACATAAACTGATGCTCAGCACCAGTGGTGATGAATAATACTACTCTAAAAAAAATAGGGAATCGATGCTCATTTCTAAAAAATGTGTTGTTATGAGATTCATTTAATTAGATCAATTTATTTTGCAACTTTGTTAGGTTCTTTTTCGCCTTTTCAAAATTTTGACCGTGTTTCTGTTGAATGTCGACTATATATTTTGATAGTATATGTATATGTCTTTGTGTTTTCGTGTAAGGTAAATTTGAGAGTAGTGGTATTGATGATAAGGCCAATATTCTATGGGAACTTCGAGTACGAGACTTGACAATTGGATTTGGAGCGATTGTTCTCCAAATATGGAAGAGTGGAGCAAGTTGACATGAAATCTGGTAAATAAATTTCATTTTTTTCGCGTTTATCAAGATAATCTGAAGTCTGTATCTTGATAGTTTATTGATATTTCTTGATTATTGTATGTAAAGCTTTGGAATAGCATTTGAAATTTGACGAATATGTGCTTGTATGTTTGCAAAAAAGTTGGAAATAATAGAAAGAAAAATGTGAAAATGGCAGTGTAGATGAAGTTTATTTTTGACACTTGTGTTTAAATAGGATATATTTTCTTATATTATTTTTCCAGAGCAACTAAGTTTATTGTGATTGTGATGAAATTATGTGTCGGGTGGCTATGATTTAAATTTGAAAGTGTTTGCTATGATTGAGATGGCAATATTTCTCAAATGTGTCTTGGTATGTGTATTCTATATGAGGTTCTCTTTCCCAGTGTTATCCCTTTTGTTTTTTGGTTAGCGAATGCAAACACAATTTTCTCATGTCTAGATGTTTATTTACTAATAGTATATTGTATTATGATGTTTCCCTCTTTGTTTGATCTGTCCTTGAGAGTTGTTGAGCTTGTTAATCTATTTGGTTCCTAAATTCTATCCCTCCTTTTTTTTGTTACTTAATATGAGCGAAATGCTAAAGATGCCATCCGTGGTCTTGAAGATAATTCACATCTTTACACACTTTAGTATATATAATTTTCCTACTGAATTGGCCGCTGCTTTAGTATATATAATTCACATCTTTACACACTTTAGTGTTCTATTATCTACAATCAAGCCTGCATGTCTTTCTACAACATAGTGCTTTTTGTACCGAGTTGGTTTTATAATTGTCATAAGCCTAGAGATATATTGAATTGATGAAAAGGTATACCGTCATTTGACATAGTTTCCCCTTGTGGAAAACAATCTACACAGTGTTGTACAAATCATTATTTTGTTCGATTTATAAGGTTCATATGTTAAAATCTTCAAGACTCTTAGTATTGGGAAGATATGTTACTTGTTAATCGAGACAAAGTCATAAATTCACCAAAATGAACTTTTCAATGTAAAGATATTTGCAAGCGAATTACCTTGTACCATGGTAATCACTAGTTGTTCTTATCATCTAACATTGCACGCATGCATATCCATTTATATTTATTATGACCAGGTTTTTTAGTGTACACGAGTTTATATTTGACATGGCTTTCGATTTTCTTAGGTAAATGAAGGTAAAATTACAAAAGAACGTTTTTTTGATGCAGATGCTAGCTGCAAAAATGATGCAATGGCCTAATTTAGAGGCACTATTCCCACGGTCAACATTATGAAATTCGATTGGCTGTGAAGTTGAAAAGATGACCCCAATGTAATATTATTTAGGTTAAGGTCATTTGCCTCGAATCACAAGTTTAATACTAAAAATTTCCTTCTGTTACGTGATCGGGTTTATAGGAGAAATTTGTTCACAAAAATTGCCTCATTAACATTATTTAACTATGCATGAGCCTGCGGAACCAAATGACATGCGTGCATGTGACATTTTCTCTATATTAAATGTTTGATTTCTTGCAAGAAGAACTAAGTTCATGAACCTATTCTTGTTGAATACAAGCTGATCACCAGCATCTCATCACGACATCACCTTTGCTATATGTATGTCTATTATGTATTTGGATAAATTATGCTCATGTATTTGATTCTTGTCATATTGAGTTTTTTAACATAAAGGATTTGAAAATTTAAAAGTTTTCTGGGATTTTTAGGGTACATGGGATAGAAATTTAAGAATATGTACAGAAAATATCTTATATATGTTGTCTTGAAAAAAATGAAGTTTCTTCTGCTATTGTGGTCAATTGTATTTGTATAACATGATTGTAAATTTTAGTATCATATCTCCACTAACGATGATTTCTTGTTAACTGTATACTGAATTTTCCAATGCATGGTAATGCTACAAGATTCAAAGCACAACCTAATTACTTCGAACAGATTGGTGTTTTGTTTAACTTTCAGAATATTCTCTGCTCTCTGAATTTATTACTTTGTACTTTCTATGAAGGAAACTACATTGTAAACTATCTGGCAAACAGAGGTCCTGAGCTGCTGTCCTTTGTGATTGGATCTTTAGTTCAACTTTTATGTCGACTTACCAAGTTTGGATGGTTTGATGATGATATATTTAGAGATGTGGTTAAAGAATCAATTAACTTTCTGAACCAGGTAATTTATGTTTATATTGATTAATTTTGTTACAGTCGTGGAATTTGTCCCTTCTCTGTGCAGGCATTCATATGCGTTTATTGAGCAGCCTTTTTAAACTCTAATTATCTATCTTCCTAACTTGCATATTATTCCTCTGTAAATCGAAGAAGTAGTTGTGCATGATGCATGTATTAGATCTTGTTGATTTAGTTTGAATACTGACAATTTGAAATTAAGAAGTTATTTAAGGGAAGGTGAAGTCAGTTTTCACTGACTATGGAAAACGATGGGTTGCAGGGAAGTGACTGAACTTCACTTGTATCATCTATGAAGGAAAGTCTAGAGCAACTCACAGGTGGTTAAGCCGTTAAGGGAATGGATGGGGACTTAAATGTTGCATTAGAGTGTAAGTTATGCCTTGCATGTAACGACACGGGCTTTATGTCTGAGTCGTTACATCATAAGTACTGTCCGCACTGGAAGAGTTTGAACCCATCTTATCTTTTATGGATTTTTACCGCGTCCAAAGATTCGAACCCAAGGCTTCACGAGAGATTTAAGTTGATTTTTCTTAACAGAAAGGTCATAGGTTTGAATTTTGGGGACGCAATAGAAATCCGTGAGGGATAAGGTGATAGATGTCCTCCCAGAGTAGATGGTACGTAAGAGAATGGTCGGTTACGAGACTCGGATTGTTACAAAAAAGCTCATTTTTTTATAACGACCTGACTTTGATGTCCAAGCCGTTAACATACATACTATTTTTTTATGAGAGAGCCAACCCATCTTACCCCTCACGACTTTATGCCAAGTTTCTAGGATTCAAACCTATGACATTTTCCTTAAGAGAGATTCAAGTTGAATTAACTTACCAGGATTCAATTTAAGTGTCTCTTACGGTAAAGATCATGGGCTCGAATCCTTAAGACGCAACAGAAAGCCTTGAGATGTAAGATGGGCTTGGCTCTCTCACAATGAAACTATACCCTAATCCTATTAATATAAGGAAGGTAAATCCTAAAAGAAAATAAATTAAAATCCTAATCTAAAAGAAATTAGAAATCAGATTCTAATCAATAAAGAAAAGAAATCATATTATAAACAAAATATTAGAGTAAAAAGATAAAATTTATTATAACTAGACATCTTATTTTAAGCCTCTGTTTGGGTCACATTATTTTTTTCATTCTTATTCTTCTACTCATTTTCAAGCACACATTCTTCAATAAAATAATATTTCACATTAATAACTTTTCCTTCTATTTTAATCACACATTTTCCATCGATCGACTATTTCAAACTATATTCTTCCAAAATAATGTGACTCAAACACACATTTATGTATTAAGAGTTTATTTTAAGATTACTAAAAATGTGTTTGAATTGTCATTTTTAAAAGCTATTTCTCATAACATAAAATTAAAAAACACGTTTTATTTGAAATTTTGAAAAATTATTTTTTGATATTTTATTTCATAAAATTTGATTTTTTTTATTTTTTATATAAAATAATCAGTAAGAGCTCTATTATTATTATTTTTATAATTTTTATTTTTTCTTAAATAGTTATAATTTTATTTATTTTCAGAATTTTATTTTTATTTTTAGAATTTTAGTTTTTTAGAGTTTTTTATTTTTAAGTTTTTATTTTACAACTTTAGAATTTTATTTGTTATAATATAATAATTTTAGCCTTTAAAATTTTATTTAAAATTTTGTTTTCCATGTTTTAAGTGTGTTTCAGATTATTTTACTGAAAATACTCAAAACTTCAAAAATACATTTTAAGTTTTATGTTATAAATAAATTTTTAAAAAAAATCCATTTTCAAAAATATCAAACCAAACAATTTTTCAATGTTTTGCAAGATTGAAAATTGAAAATAGTTTGAAAACAATAAACCAAATGCACCTAATTATTTTGCGAAACCAAATATTGTAGCAATTATTTTAAATATACAATAAAAATATATTTTCAATGATAATTAACGTAATTACTCCAAATTTTAATGACCATGTGACAGTAATTAAAACTTAAATAACAATAAAATTATGATGATGCATTTGATTATAAATATTTTCCATTTTTTTATTTTTTTAGCAAAATTTCTAATATTGTCCTGTTTAATTAATATTTTTTCTCGAAAATAGAATAAATATTTTCTTTGGGGAAGGTAGATTTTACTTTCCAAGTAATTCATAATTAATCTAAGGGTCCGTTTGACTGCAAATGTGGAAAATGTGTAGAAAGAAAATGAATTATGGGGAATTGAATTGTGTAGAAATTATTTTTCAGGGAATTGTAATTAATTGTGTTTGATTGGTATAATTTTCCACCTAGAAAATGTTGAAAGTTTGGTGTCTGTTTGTCTTTGTTTTTTATTGAAATTGTCCATTAAACACAAAATTTCTTTTACCATTGGGTCTAAAATTTGTTTCACTTGCAAAAAAAAAAAAAAAAAATTTAAAAAATTATCATACCGAATACGATTCGTTTGACTTTGTTTTGCATGAAAATTGTCAATAAAAGTGATAAATTTTTTTACCATTGGGTCTAGAATTTTTTCCAATTACAAATAAAAAAAAAACTTGGAAAATGAAAACCCACCTAATAGGTGGGAAAACAAATTCAACAAAAAAGAGAAAATTGTGCACGTGTGAGGCAAAGTGAGAAAAAAATTCTATGGAAAATTTTTACAATCAAACATGCCAAAACCTAGAAAATGGAAAAAATAATTCATACTTATAGGGAAAATGTTGGCAATCAAACATAACCTAACTCAACTTAGGGCCGTTTGACTAATTTTATAAAAAGTGCTTCTCGTGGATAAAAAAGTTTTTAAAGGAAGTTAGTTGATGCAACTTCTTGTAAAAATTCTTTTAAAATAGGAAGTCTTTTAAAAAATTAGTTTCCAAATAAAAAATTATAACTTCTTCTAAAAGTACTTATAAAGAAAATGAAAGGAAAAAGTAAATGCCATGCCAAACGGCCCTTAATCTACTAATTCACGTTACCTAGCCCCCCTCTCGCGTCAATGTTCTCTCTCATAAGCTGTCTGGGATTTCTTTAGCCTTTCCTTCCCCATTTCAACGCTCTGCTTCGTGAAATCCATTTAGGGGCGGACTCCCAGGGGCTGTTCTATTCGTATTTGAATTTTTAGTTTTGAGTTTTAAATTCATTTTGGATCTTGTATTTTGAATGTCCATTTTGAGATTGTTGAAAATACGTTTTTTTTTTCATTTTTGAAAAATTATTTTCAAAAAATAAAAAAATGGAGTTTTGGTTTGGTGCTCACTGAAAACAACAAAAACGATTTTTTTTTTGCATTTTGCATTTTCTTTGTAAATTTTAAACTTGATTTTTAATATTTGTTTTGAAAATAAGTAAATAAACGTGTTTTTAATCTTTTCAAAAATTAAAAATTGAAAATAATCTGAAAACACGAAAGGGGAAAGGGACATGCCCATAATTTTTAGCATTGAAAAAAGTCCATTTATAACCCAAGCCCAAGTCTGTTTAACATTAAAAAAAAAAAAAGGGCCCACGTTGCAATCATCAAACTCGATGCGTACTCGTTCCCTTCCCCTTAATTCTCAAACCCTGCGAACTCGTTCCCTCCTCCTCAATTCTCAAACCCTGCGAACTCATTAGGCGACGGTGGGATACCAAATTCCAATTACCGATTTACCATATTTTGAAAGAGGAAGAAGAAGAACGGATTGAAGATTTGAAGAAAGTTTTGTAAGTCGAATCATTTTCGAAATGAATTCGTTATCCACGCTACCTAACTTTTTACTTCTTGGATTTGGTGTATATGTAGTAGTTATGTTATAATTTTAAACCAAAGCTAGGGTTCTTTGTGCAGTCAACATGATACACTGAGAAGTGCTTGGACCCAAATTTGATGCGGAGTGATTGTAAAAAACCCGTCCAAGTGTCCCACACTGCTGGAAATTTCTCGCTCGCTTCTTGCACACGTCTGGCCTTTTAAGTTTTGATTCCTCTGATTTAAAGGCGCCCACCAGGTGTTCGGTTTTTTGCTTGATATATAATGAGATGATTTGGACTTTGGTTTCTCTCTTTTTATTTAAATCTTAGCTGTCTTTGCTGATGGTATATAGCTAATAAGAAATACTAGAAACTAGAGATTAATTTGATGCAAAGAAAAGAAAACGAAGAATTCAATAAAGAAGATAAACCTACATTCTTATGTATGAAAATCAGGTGCGAGAATCATATTTTCTTTCAGAATTTTACACAATGTCATTTCCCTTCAATTTTATGATTTAATAAATGCTAGTTTGCTGTTGAATTGAGTACCTTGTTACTTGTTAACAAATTATAATAAAAATATAAAACAAAGATTGAGATGCAATAAACCAAGCATTTATACTCTAACCAAAATAAACATGCTTATTCAGTGGTTAAATTATGTGGAATGAATCAGTCTGTCTTGCCAGATACTATGTCTAACATGTAGAATAGAGACAACACACGGATTCTACAAATGACAATATAATATTTATCTATACCTACACTGGAGGAAAGCTAGAGGCTAGCTTAATGTTCCCCAAGAAATGCTTCAACAAATGCCTCAAGTCTCTAAATTTGTTGCTGCATGTTTTGTTTCCCCCCCACCCCCCACCCCCCCTTTTATGTTTAGGTGGTTAAGATGATATAGATAGTGTATAGTTACTGATTTGGATTGGTCTCAATTTCATCGACCGCGTAATCAGATTGGAAACCAATGGATGAATGATAGCTTAGTTGTGTATATTGAAAAAGATGTATTTAATGAAATTAATAATGAGATTATTATACAACGTTTTCAAAGTGTGAGAAGCCGTAAGGAACAATTGTAAAAAAAATACTACATTTTGAATATTATATTTATTGTCTAATATGAAATTATTTTTATGTAATTCTTTCTCGCCCTCCCGAACCATAATTCTGGGCCGCCCCTGAATCCATTGATTTGTTTTCTGGTCTTTCTCGATTCTCTTCCAATCAATTCATAATCTTGGTATTTCTCGATTTCTCTGTTTTAATCACTTGTTTTTGGGTTTTGATTATTTGATTTATCATCTAAAATTATGGTTTCGTTCTTCCTGGTTTCAAAAAGATTTGATTTAAACTCTGTGAAATTTGATGTTTGGCTTTCAATGGATTTAAGGCTCTAATATTTTGTTCTTTTGCCTTTACTAAAGTTGAGATTTCCACTCCTAACAGTTAACACCAGTTTATCTCTGTCCGACTTCTCCACCTTTGTTGCTTCTCGGCATTATCAGTCAACTATATAATTAATGGCAATTGATCACTTTGGGTTGCTTGGCTAGGTGCAGATAAATATGCTTGGTTAAGTAGAAGTTGCCAGAGCAATCTTGGAATATTTTGTGTAATTATTTTTCACGTTCGATTTTCTTAACCCATCTTTGCCTGTGTGGAACGGAAGCTTAATTTGTTTTTATTGGTATATTTGAAGTAACAGGCAATCATTTAAGAATAACTAAAAAAAGGCAATCATTTGAGAATAACTAAAAAAAAAAAAGTTTTACTCATTAAAGGTATAATTGATGGTTTTATCTTGAATGGGTAAAATAATATAATGATGCAGGGAGCATATAATGGGTAAAATGAGTTTTACTTATTTTTCAAGTTTGAAGCTCTGGAGAGCCTTTCATCTCCTGTTAGCCTCTTCTGAGGTTCAATTCAAGGGAGTGTAGCAGTTTAAATCCATATTAGGCATATTTCTCCAATTGTTTTCACGGAAATTTTGTCTGTGTTCTAATACATGGTTTAGAAGTATTTTCCAATTATGTTTAGCTGTGCTTGAGAGTGCATCACAAACTAATTTTTTTGGCTGGCTTATCTCTAGCAGTGCTTGGGCATCATGGTCTATTTTTTTTTTTTTTTTGCTGGCAGTGTATTGGATCTCAATTATTAAAGTATTTGTTGTAACTTACCCTCTGAATGCCTAGCTTGGTTCAGTTATGTGAATTTGACTCTTGCAGAATCCACCATCTGTTCCTACCCTAGTGGGTGTAAAGTGGGCTAGCTGGTTGAGACGTTCAGCATTCATGTAAGTGTGAAACTTCAAATTAATTTAGCTTTAATAGCTGTTGATGCAGCTGGATTTAGTGTTTGCTAGCGTCAAATTTTAGTTTACTGGATTTCAACATGTTTACTGGAATGCCATCAATGTTATGTTTTCTAGCTTAGGTTGCTTGGAGTTTTTGTCTGGGTTCAGAGGCATCACCTTTGCACATATGTTTTTCTTTTATTCAATAAGAACAAGAAATAATGAATCAGGCATGCGTGGTCTGACTGTGCTTTCAATTTAGTAGACGTGGTCTTTTCGGGAATTTTTAGCGATATCTGTTGTTTAGTGTTCTTGGTAGCACAATTTAACAATCTTATACATTTCTAAACTGATAAGGTATTGGTTTTGTTGCTATTTTCGTATCAATATATCGTTGGTAAAATTAGAGTCCTATTGTTTAATCGAATTGAGGATCTATCTTTGCACAATTTTAGAAATATGAAATTGTAGTAAATGCCCAGGATTGAGAAGAGGTATGGCAAGATGGCTCATGGTTTAATGTGCGTGACCGGGGCAATGTAACATGAATTGGCTGAGAACTGGGGAATTAAGTAATAGTAATATTTCAAGTATCTGTCATATAGATTGATGTTGGAGTAAATTATTCTATTTATTTTTTGTTGCTATGTACTAAGCCGGACAAACTCTGTTCATTATTCATTGAATTGATTATTTGGTTATCTCATAATTACATTTGATTGGAATTTTATAATATGTTCTCTAGATCTACATGTGTAGTTGGTTATTGTTGCTCTAAATAGTTTGTCTTAGAAATTATTGAATCTCGAGTGATAAATAAAGGATGATTCCTGTGACTAATCGATCCCCAAAAATATTCAGGGATTTTAGGTCTTGACACTTTAACACACTATCAAAAGCTGTTGTTCAATGTATAACAAAAGCACCTTTTTGGGATGGAAATTAAATTCTTAAGAATAGCAATTTATTTTGATATTTTATTGTTGCGTTTGGTAAAGTAAATTATACCGTATTAATTGAATAATTTTCATGGAAAAGTTACAATTCCCATGGAAAGTGTGACAATTTCCGTGGAAAATAATGGCTATCAAACAACAAAAATTGGAAAGATTACTATTTCCATGGTAAATAATGACTATCAAACACCAAAAGATGGAAAATTACAACTTTTTTTAGGTTAAAAATTAAGTCAATTAAACACATTTAATTGACATTTTCCATGCAAATAATTTTTGGACAGTTCAATTGCCTAGAATTTATTTTCTTTCCGTGTAAATTCCATGCTTGCAATCAAACACAACTTAAATTCTCATCAAATCTCCACCTTTTCCTCTTCAGTTCTCTTGGTTCTCTCTGTGTATTATTCAATCAAATCACCACTGGATTTCATGAAAGCAGCTTTTGTGTTGTGTCAATTCATGTTCGTTTATTTGATTTACATTAGTAAGTGTAATAATTCTGCCTCGATTTTTTTGTTTCTTCAAATTAACTCGTTTTATGCAAGAATGATTCTTTGAAATGTTCAGATTCTGAATAAGGGGTTTTCCTCTTCTTTCCTGCGTTGAAATTAACTCTCAGAGTTTTCAGGTTAAAATTACACCTCAGCATCCCTCTTCTCCCTACCTGGCCCGACCCTAATTGAAACGGATTCTAGCGTGCAACATCGCATCCAGTTCTACCGTTTCTCCCCAGCTCAAAGGGTAATTGCAGGTACCACTTATTTGCAGCTATCATTCACGCACAGCCTTGTATCTATATTATGCCTTTTGTATTTCTCTTTCGTAAAAGCTGGGAATTTGGTCCTACCCGTTTGATTTTTTCTTGTATTCTGTATTCTACATGCTTTTCCTTGTAAATAGTTATTATAATTGGTGTTTTCATATCGCCCAAGTTCGCTATTTGAACACTGTGGAGTGTTGGAGTAACTTGATTCCCCCCCACCTATTATTCTTCTTCTGAAAAATAGATTAGGAGCATGCCCTTCTATTACACTTAATTGTGTAAAGAAGAATACCTGTTGCTTGACCTGTACATCTTTCTGAATAACGTGCTTTTGCATTTGCAGAATTTTTAATTGCACATGGGATACGAGTCAAGTAGTCCATCTCATGCTGGGCATGATGAAGGTGTATTATCCTTTTCACCAATCTTTCCAATTTGCAAAAGGAACAAGAATTTCATTTCTACTTATGTGATACGTAGAAATATCAAGCCCTTGTTATATTTTTCATATCCTTTTCAGCTTTCGCTTTAGGTAGAATTTTTATCTTAATCCCCCACCAAAATGAAAAAAAAAAAAAAAAAAGAATCACGTGCAACCTCACTCATTGGCATGCCTGGTTGCCTCTTGATTGGTTTGCTATGGCCGAATTTATGTTAATTGGACAGGGTGTCTTTATGTGTTAGTTGTCTATATATGTGTAAATATTTGAAACATACAACTTCTAATCTTTGGATATATGGACTTTGCAAAGTTATCAACTTTCGACAACCTTCTTTCCCTTGCTTTCATGTTAAGCTGATGTCCAATGTAATTAGAACTTTCCAAAACGAGTGTTGAAACCTATTTTATATTAGACAAGTGGTTACCCTTGCCTAGTGTCTCATGACCCGATTTGATATGTCGGACGCATTTGAAAGAGTTAAGCCGTGTCGATGTGAGCAGTAATGTAAAGTTCCAGGTGTTATTCTTTTATTCTATTATGACATTTAGATGAAGTGCTAATATAATTAAAAGCTAACCTGTAATCTCTAGGAAGCGGATCCTTGCTTGAGATATTTGAATTTATTTAGTTGAAGAAGGCTGATACTTGAATTTCGCTCTTATAAATAATTCTCTGCTATTTATTGTGTGTATACAAGTCGCATTACTTTAGACAGGACCTTTTGTTGTTGAAACATTATGCTTAGACTGAGACTTAGTGAAAGGTGTCATGTTGAATGAATTGGACTCAGATACATAATAAGTGCATCTATGGCAGCTTAGTTTATTGGTAATCACAAAAATAGGCATCATTTTCTTGAGTTCTCATTCTTGTCTACCGCTGTTATCTTTTTGAAGAATAAAGATGCTGAAAAGCTACACTCTCTTGTTATATATGGAACACTGATTCGGCACACTGCTACTTTGTTTTGATTTGACAGATGACGACGATGAGTATGAGGATGGTGCTGGGGGTAACCGTCTATTGGGATTCATGTTTGGAAATGTGGATGGCTCTGGTGATCTTGATGTTGATTACCTTGATGAGGTGAACAACCCCCCCACCCCACCCCCCCCTTTTTTTTCCTTTCCAAGTTTAAAAAAGCAAGGACTCCTTGTCCTCTTCTTATTCTATTTTTTCTCCAAATTAGTAATTTCTTGTTTTATCCCCAAAATTTGTTTCATGTTGGTTCCATCATCCTAGATTGCTAATTAAAAAAAAAATAAAGAAATGCACCTCTTCCGTTGTCCCTTCATCTATGCTCTCTCTCCCCGTCACTGTATGTTTGAGTTGGTGCAAGCTTACATCCTTTTTTTGTACTTATATCTGCACGTGTTTGATAGTAAATTTGTACAAGTATATATGTATAATGCTTGTGGTTTTATGTTCAAATATGTTACTGTTCCTATGGGCAGCACTGACATTTCATTCTTTCATTTCTTAGGGATCATGGACTGGCAAAAGAATAATCTAAAGTAATTTGTCTTGTCAAGTTTTTGTATCCATGGATCCTTAACAATTTCTTGTAGGTTATCATCCATTTACATTGTAGATGATAAAAAAACTGGAGAAAGTTCTACCATGTACATATGCTGTAATATAGTTTTTTCGAGACAGTTCAACAAATAAACTGAGAAAATCTGTAGAATTTCTCCATCAGTTATTTGTGTTTATTATATTATGTAGGGGAACTTGGGTAATGTTGTTATTCGAATTTTCTTTTCTTTTCTTGCGTTGTGTTTTTTTGGGGTTGTGTTATGTAATCAAGAGTGCTGTCTCAGAGTGGGCAGCTTGTATTCATTGCTCCTACGTTGAAGATTGATAAAAATTTGTTCCCCTTTTTTGCTAATTAGATTTGTGCAATAGATTATCCTTAATAGCTCGTCATATGTGATCTCACCATCCCTGGAATAGGAGTATTTTAGTTTAACCACGTGCTATTAAATAACTGTTTACATTATTAGATTCTCTTTGTACCTTTTGACTATGTCGAAATGGTGTCTAAACTGTGACGCACATTGTGCTGTTCAACTGTTTTCCAGCATTAGGTGGAAGCATGATCAAACTTTCTTGCTAAATTATGCCCATGTCTTTTGCTTTCAGGATGCAAAGGAGCATCTCTCTGCATTGGCAGACAAGCTTGGTTCGTCTCTGACCGAGATAGATGTATGGAAGTCTCAAATCAGTATCTAGCCATATTATTGTGTTAAAACTTATCACTTTTAAATGCATTTAATAGATAATTGTGGACTTATTGGTAGATATACTGGTATAATTATCTATGCAAATTAAAGATGGAGTGTCTCTATATGATCTCATTCCCTGCTTACGACACTAATGCTTTCCTTTTTGTTCTCAATTTTCAGTTGTCTGTACAATTGCCACGTACACCATCTGATGCTGCTGATCAAGGTGAGATTTTGTACTGATGATCACTAAATCGTGCAATTGTTAGTAATTTTATTATCCTTGAGTTAGAAACTTATCAGCATTTTGTTTCTATTTTTGCCGTTTAAGAATTTTGGAAAAGGACTTATGAGTTATTTATATACAACAACAATGACTACAATGAAATGTGTACTAGTATTCATGTCATAAGATATGAAAAAAGTTATATGTTGGCTCTCAACCTACCACGATTCTCCTCTACCTGGGGTTGGGACTGAGTATGAAAAACACAAGCGGAGATTGTTAACATACTTCAAATATAGTACTACATTTTTGAAGCTACATGAAATATATACTACCACTACAACTCACATATAAGGAATGTCATAATTTTAGATTGTTAACATACTTCAAATATAGTACTACATTTTTGAAGCTACATGAAATATATACTACCACTACAATTCACATATAAGGAATGTCATAATTTTAGGTGAAGAGGGTGCAATGAAGCACCGGCACGGACACGTGTCGGACACTTCGACACACGATTTTTAAAAAATGTGCTGACACGATATTTCGTTGACACGTTGATTAAATTCTTTTATATTTTTTTATATAGTATAAATTTAGTTTTATACTTGTTATTAATTTTTCTTGTCGAAATCTTTTAAATATGAATACCTATTTGTTATTTAATAATAATTTTGAGTTAAAAATATTATATATTTTGATAAAGAAAAAATGACTATGACAAAGTGTCCAAGGAGTGTTGGTATCCGTCGGACACATACGCTATCCTAGTTGAAGAGAGGGTGGATTTCAAATTTATTTTTGCATGCCAAAAGCTAGTTAACTCGCCTTCTGTTATAGAGCAGGTATGAGCCCCATTTTTTCTTAAAAATGTATTTAGAATAGTAAATTGATGGATAATGTGTGGTTGAAAAATAAAAATTAGTTTTGGATTTGCTTGTAATATTATTTTATTGAAGAATGTGTGGTTAAAAAGAAGAGAGAGAAAAATGTATTTTAACAATAATAGGGATCAAACAAGGGCATAGTATTTTGAATGTTTTGGAGGGGGAACATATTAAACCAACTTTATTTTACTTTTGCAAAATTTAATTTGCATAGGGCATTGAGGTTGAGAAATGGTATTTGATGAGTATCATTTCATTTGTCTTTTCCAGTTGTTTTATAATAGGAACCTAATTCAAAAGTCAGTGCTATTGGAAATTCACTTTGGGGTGTTCTTTAGTGTTGTAACATGTGAAGAAAGGCCATATTTATCCTCTTGAAGTAAGGTTAGTTTCTGATTCGGTGTTCTTCTCTACCTTCATTGCAACTAGATTATGATGAGAAGGCAGAAGATGCCATTGATTATGAAGATATTGACGAGCAGTATGAAGGACCAGAAGTCCAAGCTGCTACAGAGGAGGACTATCTGCGGAAAAATTATCTTTCCAAAGAAGTTTCAGCATCTACTTTGGAGAATGCAGCTTCTATCTATGATGATGAAAATTACGATGAAGAAGAAAATGAAGATGAAGACAAAGACCAAAAGCAACACAAGGAGGTGGAAAATAGTGATGTAGATCAACCTTTTCGTTCTCCAGGTTTAAATTTTTAGCTCATAACCTTTACAACCTTTCCTCTATTTTCATTACGATCTTCTGTTTTTTGAGATTTGCATATTCCATGCCCTTCTACTCTGCATTTTAAACTATTTGGATCATCGTGTATCTCAAGACTGTTGATTTGTAATGTCCTCTCAAGTGTATTAAAATTGTTTGAAAGTTGATTTGGTGATACCATACTTCCCTTAATATTAACTAGATCAGAAGGAAATTGTCCAAGGAACGGGAAGTGGAAAGTCATCAATAGCAGGGCGTGGGGCGTGTGTCTGCATAATGGGCCGGGTTTGCCAGCATTGTCCATTGATTTTTCTCCTAAATTCTATATATCGTCCAATATTTGTCAATTAATTTTTCTGGTCCCTTCAAATTTTATTCTTATGGTGATCCCATAGCCGTGCCCAGCTACTGTATATATGTCTGGCCTGTGAAGTTTTATATATTGTATTCTAATCAGCATTTTGTTGATTTGACAGCATAATTTAGTGAATCACAAAAGTTTTTATTTCCGCTAACCTCAAAAAGATTGTATAACTTCTGAGAGTGCATTATCAATTCTCCCCGGATGAATTGCATTTTTATTTCATGAGAAGAACAGAAAGGTCTTGATTGAGATTTTATAATTTGTAGGTTGAACAGCAATCTTCTGAACACATTGAAAAGTGTGATCTAATACATCTAATTCTACCAATACTCTCTTTAGGCGTATTTTGATCTGCGTAAATATATACATGTAGGTATGGATATAGGTATGTATACGAATGTATATTTGTGTATTTCATAAAGCTGATTTTTTTTTTTTTAATTATCTGCATCTATGCGTATATTTTATTGAACAGTCAATAAACTTTTAAATTTAAATTAATCCTTCATAGTATTGCAGTTCCTCTGCTTTTCAAGGAGTACTTTGAAAAATGACTCCTGATGGCCAGACTTGCCAGCACTAAAAATCAAGCGGACTTTATTAGTTTTCAAGATCTTATACGATTCTCATTCACCCAAAGTTCAATTGCTGTTATACCAGTGATTCATTATTGGAAGGCCGCACTTAGAATTAGAAGGAAAAGTAAAGCAGTACATTGTACTATTTCAATGGAGTAGAATGATTGATATGCATTATACTTTATGACATTTACTGCATGTCAGACTATATCTCTGTGCAATGAACTGTTAATTATAGACTTTTGGTTATTTTGGTTGGGGATAAAATTTTCAAATAAAGATGTACCCATCTCTTTGGGATTTAAGTGCTGTCTGACCCAAGGTTAGGTAATGGGGCTAATGGATCAACATAGCCTAATCAAGTCGAGCGATTAATTATTCCTTCAGCTATTCCATGATCTTTTGGGTAGTGGAGGTTATGAAACTGTCCATAGTGTTGTCTAATCACCATTATGACTACAATGGTTTGTCCTAAATAAGAAGTCTCACAAGGGAGGATCCTATGTTTGTAAGTTGTTAACCCATTGTATCAAATATTTTCTGTATTCAAATTTGTTTTCTTATGCCTTTCACATTAATGTCCACTTGCAGGTGAGCAAATTAATGGTCAAGAAGTGCTATTACAAGAGAAAGAAATCCAAGAAGATATTTTTAGAGATGCAGTTGACTCTGAAAATTTGGATGCTGAAATGGTGGATGCCGGGGAGGTTAGAAATCTGTATATTAGAACAGTATTCAATCCAAATCTCATTAACATTAGATTTAGTTTTTTCTCTCCCTGAATTCAAATGATTAAGTTCTTATAGCTCATGTTTTTGAAGCATCTGACATCTTTACCGGCCAACTGGTACTTTTTGAGTATTGCTTTTCTCCTTTTTTTATGTGTTTGAATGATATCCTTCATGCACAACCATATGAAAGTGCCATCTCTTCTCTTTTCTTCCTTTTATCTCTTTTTTATTCTTTCATAAAAGAAAAATGATAGAAGACTTATTTTGAAAGGAATGTATGCAACAGTGGAGGACAAAATGTTCTTAACAACCCTAAATCTTGTCACCCTTGATGCCGTTAGACTGTCTTCTCCGAGTATCCGAGCACAAACACGTTGACTTGCAACTTTGAAATATAAAAACTGTGTGTTGGCATCGTTGGTGCAGCTATGTTACTTATAATTGTTGTTTGCTATACATCATTTACCAGGTGGAACAGAAAGCTCCAGAAAAGCCAGCTGGTGATGGCTGTTCAGCACCACTTCCTATTCTTTGTGTGGAGGATGGGATGGCGATCTTAAAGTTTTCTGAAATTTTCGGCATTCACGAGCCCCTAAAGAAGGCAATGAAAAGGGACCGCCCGGTCATTACTCCCAAAGGTCTTTTTTTTTTTTTGTTTTTGGGTTCTACAGTATAATATTTTCCTGAGGAATTATGAATGGCCTTGTACAATCGAATAATTAAGTCAGAAAGTATTTTGTGCTCTCTCCACTTAAAACTAATGTCAAAATTTTGGTATTTCAGTTTCTTGTCTGCCTTACTGATTAGAGTATTCTGTTAGAGTTTAGCCTCGATATTTCACAGAATATTTTTATCTACTCTTATCTTCTATTATTAAGCTCCATGGCATTTTGCTAATAATGGCATAATTTCTTTCCAATTCTTGCAGAGAGGCACAAACCCTTGGATGCCTGCTGTATGGTTGAAGAAGATGAAGAAAATTTCTTGAAGGAGTGTTGGCCAAAATTTTCTGGGATGAAGGAATCACATGTGATTAAAAGTGAAATTGCTGTGTTGGATGATGTACTGGAGTCAGAAAATTTTTTAACTGTTGAGGAAAATGGAAAGATTGCCTCAAAAGTCGATGATCATAGGAAAGATTCTTGTTTTAGTGCTGAACCAATGAAAAAATATTCATCTCCGAATACTTTTACTGAATGGAGTCCACCTTCTTTACCCGAACTGTACCCACTTGATCATCAAGATTGGGAAGACAAGATTATCTGGAATAACTCGCCATCTTCGAATGATGTTGGTGAGAGTTGTGAGCTTTCTGGACCTGATTTTGAATCCTTAGCTGATAAGGAAAGGGATTTGGAGGCTGAGGCACAAGCTATCACGCCGGAACCTCAAGGTGAACTTTATGAAAAGGATCATGGTTCTTTCCTGCGTAGTTTTTCTGTTTCGGTGGAGCCATTTGGCTCAGAAAATTTTTCTGGACATGCAAATTTTTCCTTTCTGGGAAGTAGATATCATCCTCAACTTTTAAGGTTAGAGTCTTGTGTAGACATGGATAACCCGATCACAGATTTTGGAGACGATGGTGCTTCCAAAGCCAAACTCTGCAGCGATACCATGAGGCGTTTTAGCAACCTCACATTACAGAATAGGGATATAGTGGAAGAAACATGGTTGGATAATATTGTTTGGGAACCACATCAATCCATTGCAAGGCCAAAGCTAATTCTTGATCTCCAAGATGATCAGATGCTTTTTGAACTTTTAGACAATAAGAATGCGAAGCACCTTTGGCTCCATGCAGGCGCTATGGTCAAAGCTCGTTCTATAATGCCCAGCAATGGGGATTCACTCGAGCTACATGGTCATCGAGGCATGTCAGCTGGCCAGTTCAATATTGCCAACGACAAATTTTATCCAAATAGAATATCTTCTCAGCAGCGGGGATCACATTCCAAAAAAAGAACCGATCACAAAAATTTGCATTCAGTACCAGCACTTAAACTACAGACTATGAAAGTGAAGCTAAGCAAGTAAGAGTTGATGTTTTATTTTATTTCTTTTGGTCATTTCTTCATCTATGTTAATTGTGCATTGAGGCTGATATCCAATTTGTAGTGGTTGGTGCTATCTGATATGCATTCTCTATGTTCTTTTCTAGGTCTGGCAATATAGTAATCAAGTTGCTCGAATTTTTAGTTTGCTACACCATGTCTGCATACATAATACACATGTACTTATGTACTTGCATGCATGTATATGACATAAATGTATTCGTACATACATATTAAGAGGGAATTTTTTCTTCTCTTCTCTTTTTTTTTGAGGAGGAGCTCACTGCAAGCAATGTCCAATGACTCGTGTACCCTATAGTACAAGTAGCTTCCTGTTGTCTAATTGTTCCTCAGTTTCAAATTTATTATTGGCATTTAGTTAATACCTCTGTTATTGTACTACTACATTCTTGATCCACCATCCAGCTGCTGTCCCTTTTGTTAATCTTTCTTTTCTCTGGCTGTTTTATTGAAACAAAATACAAGTCCAAAAAGTATAACAATGGTTATTCAAATATTTAATGATCGTTAATAAGTTTGTCAAATACCAAACCTAGGAGAGAGGCGGCCTATAAAGAGCAATGAGAAACTGATCGGTGAAATTATACAGTTATTGTTGGTCCGGGGATAGTGTAGTGAAATTTTCTAAAGAAAATTCGCAAGAAATAATAAATTTTGTCTCGGTCACCAAATAAACCAGTTGAGTGGTGAATTTGGAACAAAGATTTATATATCAATGAAGCTTCTCTAATATATATAATTTTTCCTTTAGTTTATGGTGGAATAAGGCTAGGTATTGCCGATAATGATACCCTCATTGCCAGTGATGACAACCATTTGTACGTCACAGGTGGTTTGCTTGAGTTCAGGTTTCCAAAATCCAAATTCTCATCTTTTTTATTTGTTAAAAAAAAAAAAAAACTGAAATTAATACTTTTAGAAGATCTCCTTGACCATATTTTAATGATGTGGCAGGAATAAACTGAACCTAAAAAAATTTGTGGCACACGATTTACTATCTTTATGCAATAAGTTAGCATAACCAGACACGCATGCATACATGTTTGTCCATTTTTTCTGACCTGAGTGAGGTTGTTATTATTTTAGGAGTCCATTATTATGTACATCAGTGTTACTTGAAACATATATGATATATTGTTTTGCATATCTATTTCATATTTAGCTTAAGATTTCTTTCCTAATTGAAGTAATTTATTCTTCTCAGCAAGGATATTGCTAATTTTCACCGCCCGAAAGCTTTATGGTATCCTCATGATATTGAGGTGGCTTTTAAGGAACAAGAAAAGCTACCTACACAAGGACCAATGAAAGTCATACTGAAGAGTTTGGGAGGCAAAGGAAGTAAACTTCATGTGGATGCTGAAGAAACCATTTTGTCAGTTAAGGCTAAAGCTTCAAAAAAGCTAGGTCGGTTTTCTTTCTCTTACAATAATGTGATGCCTGTATTTATATGCAGAATTTTTGCATTGAACATTACGTGTGTGTATAATCTATCTTTATATGATCCTGGTCATGGACTCATTATTTTTTCTCTTATGTAGATTTTAAACTATCTGAGCCTGTGAAAATATATTTTTCGGGAATGGAGCTTGAAGACGACAAATCTCTCGCAGAACAAAATGTTCGTCCAAACTCCGTATTGCATCTTATTCGTACAAAAGTACATTTACTGCCCAGAGCGCAAAAGCTTCCTGGTCAAAACAAGTCTCTTCGTCCTCCTGGGGCATTTAAGAAGAAATCTGATCTTTCAGTGAAAGATGGCCATGTTTTCTTAACGGAGTAAGTTTTCAAGATTTTTCTGTCATTTAAATATTTTTCTCCTTGAAAGTTCATATATGTTATGTGAATCAAGGTAATAATTATGTGCTCAATTTTGTATCTTCTTGTGTACGACCATCTTATATGATACATTGCGTGAAGAAGGGTTATATAATATGTCCTTACTCAACAAACTTGAAGTTTGAAAACCAAGCTTTGGGTTCATTCTTAACAAAACTAAGAGCATATTTGGGGAAGTATTTATAAACTGTTTAAATTATAAATAAATAGAAATCAGTGATGGATAAGTGGGTACTACTTGTGAGTACCTCGAAATGTGTGGATTAAAAGTGACTTGAGTGTAAACAGCTTATAAGTATGTGTCAAACATAGGCTAATATTATCAGGAAGAAACTTCCCAACCAACGCATCCTTGAAAAGTTCCTAACTTGATTTCTATACAGCACAGGCAAATTAATGCAAACACTCTTAATTAGTTGCATCACAATATTGAATTTGGTATCCAATACCAATGACACTAGGTCACAATCAGCAAGAGCCTTCTTGGTCAAAAGCACGTTATTTCTAGTTATTTAGAGCCTTGTTTTTCATAATGTTCAAGAGTCAGGTGCATTGTATAATTTTCTCGAATTTTGGTCCTTGAGTCTTAATATATGATTTTTGTAGTTTCACATATTTCTATACTTTATTTTGTTGAGAAAAATCTCCCAAACGCACAATGGGCGCAGCGGAACAAAAACAAAAAAAGCGAGCCACGAAAGATCAACACAAATTAAAGTAGGTTTGATAAACTGTCGTGATAATATGAGGAGAATCAATTAGCACAAAAAGCTTCACAATATAATGCTTTCCTCACTCTCTCCACATCTCAGCACAAAATTAGAACACTCAACATATGCTGCAAATACATGCATACTGTTTTTTATCTATATTCTCTCTCTCTTAACACGTTTCTCTCACATACACACCTTTGTTGCATGACTTTTTGCTTTCTGCTGCCGTGTACAACCTAATTAGGAGTCTTTTTCTTCTTACTTTTTTTTCCAGCTGCCAACTGTGTTTCCTTGTACAAGGTGATTTAGTTCACTGTCTATTTATCACTTGGTCAGGAAACTTTAAAGTAATTTATTTTTTGGCCCATAAACTTTAATCTCACTAATTTTAGTTGGACCAAACAATTTTTGTAGTGTGGATTGTTATTGATATTGAGAACTTGAATTGTGTTTGCCTTTATTTGCATGGGTAAAGTGTTTTTCTTCTTCTGCTTAGATTCCTTCTGCTATAATAAAAACTTGTTTCCCCCTACCTTGCAACTATTTACTAGCTGTAGTAAGTGAAAAACTAGGGTACTGTTCACATCACTGACATGATCTCGTTTTTGCTTTGAACCTTATCTTCATCGCTTTATTTTATCTCTTTTATTGTAAAAAAGAGTTCCTGACCACTTACTCCAACTTTGAAAATCATTATTTAAAGAAATTTTTCATGTAGATACTGTGAGGAAAGACCTTTACTCCTGGGGAATGCTGGAATGGGTGCAAAACTTTGTACGTACTATCAGAAATCTAACCCTGGTGATCAAATGGGCAGTATGCTGCGTAATGAAAATCACAGTTTCGGGAGTGTCCGTATACTTAATCCTGCTGATAAATCTCCTTTCCTTGGAGACGTAAAACCTGGTTGCAGCCAGTCATGCCTTGAAACCAATATGTACAGGGCACCCATATTTCAGCATAAAGTGTCATTTACAGATTATTTACTGGTGCGGTCTGCTAAAGGCAAGCTATCCATAAGGCGTATCGACAGAATTGATGTTGTTGGACAACAGGTTATAGTAACATCTTATTCCTCTGATTCTGCCCCCTCCCCAGATAAGTCTGCCTTCTTATTTGCTGTGTCCTAAAAGACCTTTCTCCGTAATTGTCTAATTATGTCAACTTCTAATGAATTTGCTGAATCTGATTATACATTTTAAATCTAATCTGTTGCATTTTACCATCACCATGTATTGAATTCTCATAATATTTTTTTATTCTCATCATGTAGAAGTCTAACATAAGTATTTATAGGCATAAATACATCTCCAAGTAGAACAAGGAATAGTTATTCATCTATATAAATCTTGGTTTATTAATTCGAAGCCTAGATTACTAAGGAAAACCCAATTAAATTTGAGTAAAAAACAAATCATAAAGTAAAGTAAAACTTGTGGATCAAAAGGTCCAAATCATAACAAATATTGAAACTATGATTCTCAAGGAAGATTCTTTCATTTTTTGTTAATGGTGTGGTATAACTACAGTTTTTTTCCTGCACTTCTGTTGAGGTACATAGGACATTGCTTTCACACCTTCATTCATTATGTTGATTTTCCACTCAAGCATTTCGTTTTGTCTTGTTTTTTTCATCCGTCACTTTTGTCCACTTCTGTTTGCATTCTTGTGGATGCCCTCCTCATACTTTTTATACACGAAACTGCCAATTCTTTTCATCAAGCTCTATTGCAAGATGCACAATGCAATAATGGTCTCATTCATTTGGGCAAAGGACAGGAAACATATAACTTCATGAGATATCAACAAAAAGAACCCTCCTTTCTCAATTGTTTGTTTTATTTTCATTTATTGGGACTCAACTCCAATAATTTAGCTGATATTATGAGGTGTACTCCTCAACAACTGAATGTTAAAGGGCATTGGAGGTGCTGACAACTATTATTTCAGGATAATGCACCAGAGACAAGCATCATACTCAATTGCAAAGCCTTGGTGTTTATTTGAACTGCATAATCTCTATATCCCCCCCCCCCCCCCCCCTCTTTGTGTGTACGGTGTAGATTGCTGGCCTCATCATTCTTTCGTGCATTTTGTCACTTTTATCTTGCTTTGCTGCATGCGATTGCTATATTTTAAATATTTAATGTAAGGTTGCTTCACTGTTAAATGCCTTTTTCTGTCTGTAACTGTAATCTATAGGAGCCTCACATGGAAGTAATGTCGCCTGCAAAAGGTATTGTACAGTCATATAATGGGAAGAGGCTACTGGTTTACATGTATAGAGAGTTCTATGCTGCCGAAAAGCGTGGTTTGCATCCTTCCATACGTGCAGATGAGTTGTCTGCTCTGTTTCCTAGCTTCTCTGAAGCTGTTGTTAGGAAGCAACTGAAAAATATTGCAGATTTACAGGTATCATGCAATCTTGATCCACCCATCCCCACCCCTCAAAAAATAAAATAAAACTGCATGAACAAGAAGATAACAAGTGAAATAAAACAAACAAACAAACAAAAGAAACCAAATGAAAAAGAAGCAAAAATTGGAAATTAAAAGATTATGCAGAAGACATGCACCATTTAGTTGTGTCAGCGGTAATTATATCTTTAAATTGCTCATTCTTGATATTCCTTTTGTTAAAATAAATCATATTTACTTCATGTGCAATGTACCAGAGGGGACCAAATGGACAACCTCTTTGGGTTATGAGGCGCAATTCTCGCATCCCTTCCGAGGAAGAATTGAGAAGGATGGTGACGCCTGAAGATGTAAGTCAGTTTTGAACATTTTATCTTGTTTAGTCCCTCTGAAGCGACCGTATACGTATAAATATTTTTATATTGCTTTCCAAGGATTGATAGCTGTCTATTCTATAGTTTCAAAACTTGAAGAAGAGTGTACTTTGTACAAGTTGTATAATATCAAGATCCTTTTTAGAATGGGTGAAATAAATAGATACTGTTGGTTGTGAAGCTTGCTAAAAGATCATTCATGGGCATGCAATTATAAAATGGAAATTCTTAAAACCGCAGAATTTAGACAAATGATTCATGGCAAAGGTTCCATATTTGTCTACGAACTTAAACAACTGGCACTACGTTGGGCAGGTTTTTTAATGTCGATAAGATTCCAAGTAACATTAACATGCCTTTACTTGGTTAACATTTTGGCATCTTTGGCTTTGATCATATAGTAAGATAAATAATGGTTCAAAGGGTTTATTGCTTCAGAGGGTGGTCGGAGAGAGAGAGTGTTACAAAACCTTCTGGGATTTATTTAAACATAGGTGGCTTTTCTACATAGTTTATACTATTTTTCAACCAAAACAGTGTCATATTTGACCTGGCAATGTTGCCTGAAGCTTGCTAGTTGAGGAAAAAAAAAAGAGAAGAGGACAAGACATTGTCAAAAAACAGAAGGAAGAAGTGGAGTATGGAAAAATCATTTATGTAGTTTCAAGAGTCATCATTCTTGGCTGTGATAAGTTATTAGAAAAGTTGTCAAAATTCATCTGTGTCATTAGTGTCCTTGTAAGAATTCTCAATTATGATTGTCAGATTTTTGGCAGTTAGTTAATGCATGACATCTGTGTTTTTCATTTTTTTAATGTATAAAGCCTTGGAAGGCATAATTTCTGGGGTTCAGTTATTGGTTTCCTCCTTATTCCATGCAATGTTGTATCATTTGGGTGTAAAAGTTGGCATCAGCTTGATATTGGCTAAATTTAAATTACCTTATTGCATGAAGCTGTTGTTCTGCAACACTTCTTCTATTGTGTCAAACCACAAAGAATTATGACTTAGAATTTACTTTAAATCACCCAAACAGGATTACTGTCTCCTATTTTTTTTATTTTCTTGACCATCTTATCTATGCTTTTTTTTTTTATTATTTAAGGAGATGAATATTTTTTACTATTGTTTTGATAGAAGTAGATAATTTATTACTTCTTTTTACTGATTGCCGTAGGTTTGTGCCTATGAGAGCATGCTGGCTGGCCAATACAGGCTTAGACGGTTAGGAATCACTAGGTTGACTCATCCTGCAGGCCTTTCGTCTGCAATGAATCAACTGCCAGATGAAGCAATTGCTTTAGCTGCCGCATCACACATTGAGAGAGAACTGCAGATAACGCCATGGAATTTGAGTAGCAATTTTGTGGCCTGTACGAAAGAGGTAAGTTATAGCTTCTTCCCTCTCTGTGGGACCCCCTTTTCGTGGTTCCCCTTCTTCTATCTCCAATAAAAAGTGTAAAGGAAGAAAGACAAAACCCACCCCTCCTCAAAAGAAAGGATAAAGAAAAGTGAATTGACATTTTGGCTTTACCGTATACAGTATATTATCTGTTATATTAGTTATCCGTTCTGTTAATATACTGTTTGGTGAATATTTGTTAAATGATAGCTTTGATTGCCTTAAGAGTCTGCAGACTTGCCTGCTTTAAAGAGCAACCTGTCATGCGGGCAATTGACAACTTTAGTTCATTGTTTCTCAAATGGCTATGTTTTCTATTTCCAGTTATCCTCCAATATATCATATTTTACACCTTAAATTTATGGACATTGGGTTGCCTACATTGTGATATACTTGTTTAAACCATAAACGTGTAGGATCATGTATTTGGAAATTGATCTTACCTTTGATATTCAGGATGAAGAAAAGATTGAGCGTCTGGAGATTACTGGTGTTGGTGACCCTTCTGGACGGGGTCTAGGTTTTAGTTATGTTCGTGTAACTCCTAAGGCCCCAATTTCAAATGCAATGGTGAAGAAGAAAACAGTTGTTGGCAAAGGATCAACAGTAACTGGAACAGATGCTGATCTGCGTAGATTAAGCATGGAAGCTGCAAGAGAGGTTGTTTTGCTGCACCCTTATGCTTGTATGACCACGATATAATAGAATATGAAATCATTCTGGATCCGTAATTTTTTTACTAAATTTTAGTTCATGTCAATTTATCTTCCTTCTCACTTCTTTGTTTGTGCTTTTATTGATCTTTATTGACTGCATTGGAACTAGTCCCAGTTCATACCTCCTACAAAAAAAATTTAGTGGTCCTCATACCATTCTATGATGTTTAATTGTGATAATCCTGATAGAAAAAGGTTAGTTTAAGCTAATTTGATAACATTTTTTTTTGAAACTTTTTTTCTTCTTCATAGTTTTGCTCTCATTCACAATCTTTTCATGCTTAATAGGTAAATATTTGATGTGTTGCATGTCTACATTGTTTTTGATGTTGTTTTAGGCGGGGAGAGGAAAGTGAAATGTGGAACCTGGGGAGTTGAGATTTGCATGTGTGGTGGGGAGATGAATAAACTGTTAAAGTTTGGTCAATTTTATTGTATATCCATGATGTCCTAGATGAACAGAGATATCTCTCTTAGAATTATCTGTCTTTTTTTGGGCTAATTTGACCTATGAAGTGCTCCCAGTAAGGAGACTCGTTTCTTCTGGTAGATGTTGGACAATAAGTAGTCTGATATGGAGCTTTTTTCTGCACATTTTCTTGAGTTACGTGTCTCGCGAATTGAATCCTGTAACTTCACCCTTTACATTAAATCTTAATGGTGCTGAAAGGTTAGGCTCCACTGCATTGTCAGAAAAAAATTACTATATGTAGGGTTGAAGTGGGGAGATAAAAGGCATTATTCTTTCTTTATGATCGTAAAATATATAGTTATATTTTACTATTTTATGAAAAATTAATTTTTTCGTTCTTAATATAATTATTGAAAAATCTGATATGGAGGTCAACTTTGATCCTTGCATCAGATGGGGGCCTATTTTTCTGAGACTTGCGAATCTGCGATGTATAATAACTTAATTGGCGCTTAGTTCAAGGGGAGAATGTTTTTTTTTTTTTTTTAACCCCTAATCTTAAATTTTGGAAGTATTTTTATATACATATATTCCTAGTTACTGAGAGACACAATGAACAAGCTTGGCGCCATGAATATTGTGTCTCATTTTTCTTCATTCTCCCCCTTCTGTATTGAGTCTTGAGGCAAGTTAGAACTCTCCCCGTCAATTCTGAGATATTGGTCGGACATTATTTAGAACGTTATAAATAATACTGTTTTAACTTTAAGCTAATGTATAATATATAATGCATTCATCGTACTTATTGCCCTTTCAATCTTTTTTATAGCTTCTCCTTAAATTCAAAGTTCCGGAGGAGCAGATTGCCAAACTAACTCGGTGGCATAGGATTGCTTTGATACGCAAGCTTTCAAGTGAGCAAGCTGCATCGGGTGTTCAGGTTGATTCAACAACAACAAGCAAGTTTGCTCGAGGACAGCGCATGTCTTTCTTGCAGCTTCAGCAGCAGACACGAGAAAAATGTCAAGAAATTTGGGATAGGCAAGTTCAAAGTCTCTCTACTGCTGACGGTGAAGAAAATGAAAGTGAATCAGAAGCAAACAGTGACTTGGATTCTTTTGCCGGAGATTTAGAAAATCTTCTAGATGCTGAGGAGGGCGAAGAAGGTAATAATGAGTCTAATCATGATGGTGCAGATGGTGTCAAAGGACTTAAAATGCGAAGTCGCCCATTTCAAACTCAAGCAGAAGAAGAAATTGAAGATGAGGCGGCAGAAGCTGCAGAATTGTGCAGGATGCTAATGGATGGTACGAAGTTCGTTTTTATTGTACTGTTTCAAGTTGCTCGGTATTACCTAAACAAAAAAAAAAAGTTGGTATCTTTTTGCAGCAAACTGTTCGCAGAGTGTTCTTCTAAAAATTAATTTACAAATATTGTTGTTCTGTCTAATTGACATTGGATGATGTGGGATATTGCTTTGCTGAACATCAAACACACTTTCATTAGATGGTAATATTGATGTCATCGGGGATACGTACAAGAGAGCTATAATCAGTTGTCCTAAAAGATATTTTGGTGGGTTTGTGATCACTTAAAGATTGGACTGATGTCATCTGTAAGTCGGCAGTACTATGGCTTGTTCTTTTTACCGATAGTATTGTATTGGTGGTTGACGCTAAAAGAGGTGCTGAAAACTAAATTTATATGGACAAATGTGCTCTTCTTTATAAGCTTTTAGACCAGTTGGTCAACATGGTATTCAGGCAAAACACCTGCGTTCAAGCTGGCACTTTTTAGGGAAATTGTGCACAGGCCACAGCTATGATATAAAATGAATCTGGCTTACGCTTGAAGGGGTTTGTTGGAAACAAAATTATATAATAAACATGTCTCCTCTATAAGAGCTTGATCCGTTAGGTAATTTGGTTTAACAAGAGGAATCATTATTAAAGTGTTTTGGAAAGAACATTTCGAAACTTTGTGATGTGAAATTGAGTATATAGAGTATAAAATTTAAAGTAATAGTGCACCCAGGAATAGGCTCTCCCATGAAATCATAGATGTTCATTACTATCTTGTTTTCATAATGAAATTGACTTCAAAGTTGGAGGTCATAAAGCACTAAGAGTAAACAATTTTTGTTTCTATCCCTCATCTCCATTAGGATTGAGAAATTGGAGACGATTCTTGATTGATTGGGGAATTTAAGTGAAGTAGTGTACTTTTACTACTACTACTACTACTACTACTACTACTACTACTACTATATGTTTTTGTAATTGAAGATTTTATGAGATCAAGGGGAATTCTAGAAGATTTTCATGAGGGTAACCTTGCTTATGGGAGAACATGTTTTGGCAAATTTCTCACCAATTCGTCACACATGCTATTGAGTTTTCTTTCCATTACATGCTTATTTTGGTGCAGCAGTTCTTTTTGTTTTATTACTCTGGTGCTGAAGTTCTAGGAGCATGTTTGACTTAAACTAAGCTTAAAACAAAGTAAAAGATACTTCGAAGTAACTTTTTGTTTCTGAACATGTTTAGATAACTTACTTTTTTCATACTAAAAAAAAAGGTTGTTTATTTTGAACATAACTTTTGATCTTACTCTCAAATTGACTTGCTTATTTTCAGCTTTGATCAATATTTAAAATTATCTATTCTAAAACTTACTCATATATGTACAAGTAAATTTTTTTTGCTTGGGAAACATGCTCTGGGTCAATTATTCTATTTGTAATTGATGTATTCTGATGGCAATATCTGACCATTAATATTATCTGTAGATGAAGAAGATGAGAGGAAAAAGAAGAAAAAGGAGCGAGGTGTTGGGGAGCAAGTTGGACTGGCCTCAAAATCAAAGTTTGGTCCTGAAAGCAGTGAACGAATTAAGAAAAACACCGCAGTTGTTAAAAAAACCTCTCAGTCCGAGGGATACTATGCATTTAAAGAAATTACTAAAAATCAAAAAGAGGTCAAAAACCTTTTTTTTTTTCTTACTGTTCTGTTTGCAATGCGTTTTGACATTGATACTGTCTACATTTTATCTTATCATTACGGTATGGGTTCTCAGTGTAAATCTCTGAAAATTTTAATTTTTCACTGATTGGTGCAGAGCGAGAATTTTTCTGCTAGAAAGAACCTAGCGGCGAAAGTAAAACCAAAGAGAAAGAATGACATCGAACAAATGGGATTACTGCACAAAAAAGTTAAAATATTAGGGGATGGAATGAAGGTAAGTCTCCTTCCCTTCTTGTGCATAAAGGGTATGTTTGGTACGTAGTCTTAAGTATACCAAAATTGTTCAGGACTTGCTGATGGTGGATTGTTTATGAATATACTTACTGTCATTTCAATCCCAACTTGTGGACGTTTAATTTTATTTTTTCATTTCTTGCACGGAACCAACCTTGACATTGCTGCTACTTGAAAATCAGATAATCAAGGAAAAGAAATCAGCAAGAGAGAGTTTTGTATGTGGGGCTTGTGGCCAGGTATGTTACTATTCACGGATTTCTGTTCTTTTCCTGGACATCGTATATCTACTAGTCTATACTTCTTGATGTGCCAGCTTGGTCATATGAGGACCAACAAGAACTGCCCTAAGTACGGGGAAGATTCAGAAACACGAGTCGAAAGAATGGATCCTGATAAGGCACTTGCAAAACCTAAACCTAATTATGTTGATCAAGTCGAGCCGACCCCACAGAAAATTATTTCTAAAAAACTCGTACAGAAAAGTGCAACAAAAATTGCTGTTGTGGAAGCACAGGAAGACGATATGCCTAGTGCGAAAGCAAAAGTTCTGAAGGTCAAATGTGGGTCAACGGACAATCTTCCTGATAAACTCACTCCTGTGGCCCCACAAATTTCTGACAAATCAGGTAAATTAGATGCTGAAACGGGCATTATGTCCGCTGCCAAAGTCAATAAGATAATTTTTTCAAACAAGACGAAACCCGAAGATGTTCAGGTTGAATCACATAAGCCGTCTATTTTAATAAGGCCACCAATGGAGGGTGAGAGAGAGCAGTCTCAAAAGAAAATTATTATTAAAAAACCGAAAGAGATTATCAACGTAGATGATATTAGCCAGGAAGGAAGTTTTGGCCATGATTATCGGAAAATGAAGAAAATTATTGACTTGTCAAGTCTTGATAAGCATATGGAACATGAAAGCCAACATCTCTCAGAAGGGACGTCAAGGATGAGAGGCGGAGAGGATATGCCATGGTGGGAAGAAGAAGAGAAAAGGATAACTGCAGAAAGGCACAAAGAAGAAAGAGCCAGAAGGGCGTATGAGGAAAAAATGACGATGTTTGAAGAGAAAGAGAAGTTAGCCGAGTTAAGAAGGTATCAGGAAACTATAAGAAGAGAGCGGGAAGAAGAAGAAAGGCAAAAGGCAAAGACAAAGAAAAAGAAGAAGAAAAGGCCTGAGGTAAGGGATAATTACTTAGATGACCTCCCTCCTAGAAGAAACGATAGACGAATACCAGAAAGAGAGAGAATGGGGTGGAGGAGGTCCGCTGTTGAGTCTGGAAGGTACACTTCTGAGAGTGCCCCACCTGCTAAACGTCGACGTGGAGGGGAGGTAATTGATGTTTACACTTTTTCTTTTGTCTTTCTTCATGTTTTGTGCAACTGCAACTTTCAACAGTGATCCTTGCCGAGACCCAAATATAAGTACCATCTGTATTATGTTTGCTATTTCTACTACTTCAGTTTCTGAATTGCTCGAGTCTAGTCTTCTACATTTTGCTCTTAATGAAGTGAAACCGGAAAGGATTAATTTTTACTGAAATACCATTGGATGCATGTTATTCCTAATTATAGTAAATTCTCAAGTCTCATTTCACTAGAAGAACATAAGAAGACTCAATTGCCGAATTGAGCCTGTGGCTAAGAATTGTTTTCCCCTACCTTATCTACAAAAAAAAGGAAGGAGTTCAGTCAGACTATTAGAGGACAGTAGAACAATGACAAGTGGATGCAAGTTGAATTTAATATCCTTTTCCTTCAGCAAACTTGTTGGCACTCGTTGATTTTTTCCTCCTTTTTTCTCCTGTTCTGCAGGTTGGTTTGTCAAACATATTGGAAAGCATTGTGGAAACTCTTAAAGACAGGAAAGATCTTTCCTATCTCTTTCAAAAGCCGGTGTCAAAGAAGGAAGCTCCCGACTATTTGGATTTCGTTGAACACCCTATGGATTTGTCCACAATGAGGGATAAAGCGAGAAGGTTAATGTACAAGAACCGTGAGGAGTTCAGGCATGACATGTATCAGATTGCATACAATGCTCATCTGTACAATGACCGGCGGAACCCAGGTATTCCTCCCCTTGCAGATCAACTTCTGGAGCTCTGTGACAACTTGTTAGATGTTAAGGACGAAGAATTAACAGAAGCTGAAGCTGGCATTGAATATGTAGACAATTAGGTAAAATTTACTTCTGGTTACTGTTGAACCCCAAATTTGAGAGCTTTTTCCCCTCACCTTATTTGGTATCCCATGGGGTTGGTACTTAAAGATAAACGTGAAGATCTCACTTTTAGCAGTATAGCCATCCCATATTGTAGCATATATGTATACATGCATGTTCTGTATTTATGAGCAACAAAAATGTAAAAGAAATTTGTATATTGCAGCCTCGAGTATTCATTTTTATGATCTCCCACCACTATCATGATCTGTTCCAAGAATGAGTCACGTTTTAGGAGGACTCCTATTAAGTTTTTGGGTTGGAAGTGTTGCATTCTCCACGCCCACGCCCACGCCCACGCCCACGCCCATCCCCCCAACATATAAAGTAAATAGTTTTTTAAAAAAAAGGAAAAATAAAAATAAATTTAGGAAAAATTGTACCAATGAACTCAATCTATTGTTTTGGTTTATTATGTTGATATGATTAAATTGTTTTCAACCTTTTACCCTTGTTTGATTTAGTTAAAAATAAAATTTTTAATATATTTTGATATAACTTGATAATATATATTTTTCTTTTTTTGTTGTAATTACTCAGACATTGTGCTCAACCGTTCTCTTACGTACTACTGTTTTGGGAGAGTCTAATTTCATATTACCCCTCACGACTTTCATCGCTTCCCCAGGATTCAAACTCGGACCTCTACTTTATGAGAGATTTAAACTAAATTTTGGTACTAATTGGGCAACAAATGTACCACTAAAACCAATGATATATTGTTTTAATTTGCATAAATAGGGAAATAAATTGATAAATAAAAAATTCTGTTAAATTATTAAAAATTGCATTGTAACTGTAACTGCGCAATAAAAGTAAATCACTATAAAAATAATAGTTCAAGCAACAGGTTATGTTCCAGTTTATATCAACATGATTTCAAAACGAGTAGACATTAGTTCTATCAAGATATAATGTTTATGTTCTGTCAACTTATGCCATAAGCCTGGAATATTTTACACAAATTGTAGTTGATAAGAGACTAAACAACTATTTCTACTCGGCTGTCCTAGCCTTCTTGCATCGTCGCCCATCTCATACTTTTTTTGCTGCCCAAACTTCGTATGATGAAAAGTTTTGCTGCAATATGACGACGAGCTTTAGAAGTGTCGAACTTTTTCAACGTCGGGTGGATCTTGATTAACAATATGTTATGCATACTTTATGATGAAAATGCTGCCCCCAGGGCAAATCTCCCAGTGGCAAAGGGGAGGGCGGTTAGGACTCAGCGCGGTAGTGTGCAGAGTTCGATTTCCCGCAAGGTGGAATTGACTTTGTTGCAAGCGGGAGTTACCATAGGGTTAATAGCCCAGGCTTATCCATAAGCTCTCCACCCTGGCTCCTGGGGGCACATCCTGCGATTTACCTCCTCCACAATGGCCCAGGGCAAGGTCGGTGGGGGGCCCTCAAGGTTTTTTTTAATGATGAAAATGCCACTGCACATAACGTATAAAAGTTCAATAGCCAAAAAATTAAATTGTTCGAAAACTTACATTAAAAGTAATAAGTTGAGCAAAATAAGAGGAAATCCCATTCCTATAACAAAAAGTAAATAGACAGGGACTTATTACAAAATATGTAATATTTTTAGTACAACTTACAAATATCCATAAAGTCATGGGCCTTTTGAAATAATCATATATAAGATGGTGTATGTTCAACAAGGTTTTCTTTTGATTTCCAATAGAAGCATTGACACTTTTTGGGCCGTTGAATTGACCATCGGGATTCCAATAGAAAGACCTCATCTTTCGCAATTGATCTTACTGAATCATTCATTTTTGAAGACATGGAAAATTTACTAATGTTTTTATAATTAAGAAGATGTGAATGTGAAGATTTTACGGTATGGTTTGAGGTGAAGATGGAGCAATTTCCACTCGTAAGCAGACAAAGGCCATTAACATCGGGAAACAAGAAAAATAGCACTATGCATCAAAAAATTGTGTTATTTCAAAACATGGATTAGAAATCCTTTTTCTAAATTTTATTAAATCAAAATGAAACAACCTCAAATTGAAACACTTTTGGAGTATGGTTGTGGAACATGGGTAAAATGTAACGGGTTAAGATGTACTCTAGGGTTTTGTTCAAGAGGATTGGATGGGAAATGATGGAGGGTATGTCAAAGGATCCATTCGCCGTAAATCACATCCGTAGATATGCCGTACATTATATCACGTGTCATTATTTTATTTAACAATTTAAAAAAAACTATTTTTCACTTACTTATTTTTTGACAACATCGTGTCCACATGAGCGAACATAATTGATGTACAAATGACATAATCAGAAAAAATGTCCTCTATTAAATATGAACAATGCTATATGTACATCAAAATTGACATATTAACTTGCCAATGTGAATTGACAGATTTTGATACATTGATTTTGATAACATATTTTTCAATCAACTGTCAGATTTTTGACACATAAAGAGTTATCAATCAAGCTGTGTAATTTGTGTGTACAAGTAGTTTAATCCTTAAAATATAAGTAATGTTATTTATTATCGTGATAATGTAATATCGATCATGTGACAACATAACATTTCTCTCTCTCTATCCTCCTCTTACTAAAATTGAACTGTTTAATCTTATTATTCCATATAAATTTCCATATCAATTATATTTTATTATCGTAATAAATAACATTATTCTTAAAATAGGAGGAAGGGTAACATTGTAATTAGATTCTTATATAATCCTAGGTCTAGCAAATTAAGAACTACTACGTACTTCCATCCATCTGTTATCCAAACAACTGTTCATCATCTCTGCTTCCTCCCTCGCTGGTCAGAACACTCAGATCCATAGAACTCTTCGGATATTCCTAGATTTTACTTTTAGATCAAAGATCTGTAAGTTCTTAAACAAATTTCCTTCTTTTCTCAGCCTGTTTTAGTAAAAAAAAAATTCTGTATTGTTTCTATTCATTTCTTGATAATACTTTAGTTTTTTAGTGGGTTGATTTTCTTGGATTTGCTATAGAAAACCCTTTTAGATCTTGAAGTAAATCTTAATGATTTTGACAAATTGAAACAACCCATTGAATCACTTGTTTACATGCTTGAAATATTTGTCAAATTTTAGTTTACATCTTTGATAATCTGCTGTGTCGTTTAATTGATAATGAATTTATGATAAATTTTAGTTGCCTGATCATAATTTTTAAGTATACTTTATGGGTTCATTGTACTGTTTTGAACGCATTTTCCCCCTTTCCCAAAAGTTTTATTGCAAAATACAAAATTATTCTTGTTTGTGGATATTTATAAGAATATTGGACGCCCATCCACTTGCTATTTTTTAGTAATTATTAAGAGTATTTTGTTTTTGTTTTTAATCCGGAGAAGAGTTAGATAATCAAGGTCTTTTATATTGAATTAGGACCACAGCAAATTTTATTTTTTCTGTACTGGAGTATTTGATTATATATTTTCATTGTTCAGCTATTCTATTTTGAATTTAATAAAGTTGATCTTTTCCTCCATTTCAGGTGCCTTGGGGTATGCATCTGTGGTAATTACAAATTGGATATAGGATTGACCAATATGCCGTGGCTGAGTCTATAATTTGTTATTTCTGCTTTGAACCTAAAATTATTTCTGTCATTATGGGATCCAATCACCTTCCTTTGTTTGTTTGTTTTATCTATATTCTTTAAGTTTAGTCTTGAGATTGAAGCGTGCAAATTAAAATAGTTCAAACTTTTTTCGTCTTTTTTTCTGCATCGAGTTCACAGCTTTTGTAGCTTTGATTTTGTCCAAATTGACAAGATCCCATCTATATCTTCACCTCTGTTTCTTAACCTTGTTTCCAGTGTCTTTATCTTTTGTCGTGCTTCTCTCATTTGCATTTGCATAGAATTTGAAGTTAGTTCAAGATTCAAAAGAAGTTATGGTGTGCCGAGGAGCTAGTCAGACAAGATTTAAGGCATTAAAACATGAAAACGGGATTGCTGGGAGAACAACCATTATAGTTAGAGTTATAGCATGCTTTCAACCTTTGCAGATTTGCCAGGTTAGTTTGTAGCGTTGGTTGTAATGTTGCATATTACTTCTCATAAATTTGAATTTTTTAATCAATTAACTGTCTTTTCATATGCTGGTTTCATGTATCTGTAATAATCTTTACTGAAAGGCTGCTAATCTTTTCTGCGTTCTTCTGCTCCCAGGCCGAATATTTTCGCCAGTTGTTAAAACCTGTTACGTAGATTGATCCCGAGTTTCCATCATCACACCAAGCTAGCAATACAGCATCCTTTCCGTCTTTTTTTAAGCGATCCTGAAAGTAATTAATTGGCTGGTTAAATACGAGCATTATCCTGGTATAATAATTTGATGAGCACAAAATTTTCTTGATTCATTGCAAGAGTTTCCTTATTAATTTTAATCCTAATTATTTACAACAGGTTGTTTTGGCTGGATGGTTACATCCAAAGAATTACAGACTCGTCAACAGTTTTCTGCATGGAATTCACATATGCCAACTTCGGACAGCATGACACTAATGCAGCTGGGGCAAAACTGTAGTTTGCCGCGTTCTTCCACATTTTCTGTTGACGTGGCTTTTCCACCTTGTTCAGTTTCTGATTTGCCTGATTTGAACTCTGTACAACTAAATAGAGCTGATGGATTCTATAATGGGCTGCCTCCTCTTTGGGAGAGTTCAGCTATGTCCTTACATCCATATTTAAAAGATTCTCAATGTGCCGTACCCCATGGGGCCGGGGTTATTGCTAGCAGAATTGATGCTTTGCACACTTGTCGGAAGAGGTTCCTCGTTGTCGATCAGTCCGGAAATCACAGGAGAGTGTTCTTTAACCCTTTTCTCCCTCCTCAAAATCAGATTGTTTCTTCTATGACTCCTCCGGGTGTTCACGCCTCGTGTAATGAGAAACTAGCACTTCAAGTAGAGAAACAATCCTTGGTGAAGCCTGTCGTTCAAGAGAAATGGAAGGAAAATCATTTAACAAATGGAGGAAGTGAGATGCATGAAGACACTGAAGAAATCGATGCTTTACTTTATTCTGATGGTGATGATGAATATGATGATAATGATGAAGTAACTAGCAGGGTGCATACTTCATATGGCATTGAGGATGCTTATGAAAAGGACATACAATTTGAAGAACTTATTGAAGAAGTTGCGAGTTCCGATGGCTCGACTAAAAGGAAAAGATTTCTTGATGGTAGGTACAAGATATCATCTCTCTTGGTCGATGGAAGCCCCGTGAAATTGACTACTTCATGCAACTACAAAGATGACGCGGAGTCAAGTGTTGCCCACAAGATAAACTCCTTTGACTATTTCTATTCCACGAAAAGATTGGAGAAGGTTAAAATCCACGAGACACTGAAGATCCTCAAGAGTATTATTCCCGGGTCAAAGAGTAAGGATCCGGTGTTGATAATTGATAAAGCTATCGATTACTTAAAATCCTTGAAACGTGAGGCCGAGGCCGTGGGAGTTAGCTACCCTCAAGTTTCTAATGGTGCTGTTGGTTGATCAGACAACTTTCGACCAAAGGGTATTGAGAAAACTGGTGTGTTAAATAAAATTATTGATGGATTTGAAAGTATTAAGGTAGCTTTTCCTTTAATGAAACCTTTACAATGCTTTTCACTCTAAATAAGGAGCTTAATGGAATGAATTTTGTTCTTTATTCTCATTACTCTCAAGTAGTGAAGAAAATTGAAGCTCTACAGTTGACCTTTAATGATTATTTTTTAGCCTTTTGGGGATTGTTAAAGCAAGTATGACAGGTTTGAATGGTGTGGTTTGCTGTAACTGAGGACTCCTTTTTTCTGGTATTGATGATCACACCATGGATTAAGGACATGCGCATTTGGTGATTAGGTCCCACCCTCCATTCTCATTCCCATTTGTTTGCCTTTTCCCCCTTGAAAATCTTCTTTATGAGGGTTCTCACTGAGGGGGACCCCCAAAAGATTCATCTTCAATTTGTTTGTTTCCCACTTGTGAACTTTTGTATTGTATGTTTGGAGTGAATCTGTGTCTTTTAGTTCTTGTATTGGCAACTATTATTGTAATAAATATTAAAAGGTTTGTTTATTTTTCAATCTGTTATTATTGCTTTAAATTTACAGTGTCGGAAAAGAATGTACCAGTCGACTCCAAAATAATAGAGAAAAATGCTTTGTTGCTTTAGTAAGAAACAGCTCTCTCACAAGTGTTATCTCAAATTTGGTGAATGAGATGATTATTATGGTTATCAAAATCGTGAGCTGGATCCTTGGTAACCAATCACGCATATGGCTGGCGACAATGTGGGGAACTCCTTAATAGGGCGACGAAAGAGTATCCTGGTTTTAGATTATAATGTTAGTAAAGGCGCGTTAACACATTTATTTACTCGAAGAGTTAGCATCACTTCCATCGTCTCCAATGGAAAGAGGAAGCTTTGTGCACGAAGTACCTTCACCGGATTATTCTTCGATCATTGTAGCTCGAATGCTCTTTCTTCATCAATTTCATTAGCATACAACAAGAATTTATGCTAGATGCTTAGAGCTTATAATTTGTTCGTACTTGTAAGTCAATCAAAGCTATATTACCGCTAGATTCTAATAGAAAATTTTCGTGACTTGGGAATTAGGATGGACTACTTGGTCGATCTTTGGCGGGCACCCCTCCAAACTGCAATGGAGGTCGCTAACTTTGATTCGTAGGCTCTCTTGATAGTGATTGACCTCGTCAACTTTATCTTTTATAAATACGTCTTCATTTATATTTTAAATTGCCATGAAGAAGTTCGAATTCCTTATTTTTTCCCCTTGATGATGCAGGGTGGTTCAACAAACAAATGCATCATATTACATTATATAGGTAGTTATTGACTTAATGAACACTGCTTAGGAAAATATTCCAAAGAAAAATGATCAATTTGATGCGATGACTAAGATTGGTTGATTAATTAAACATTATTTTATGACTAATGACATTTATCATTATGATGATTGAACATCGGTGATGTGACAGTTTATGTGAGATAATGTGATTGTGCAGTTCAATTTTTATGAGAGAGAGAGAAGAGAAGACGTACGTCTTCCTCCGGACTATCAACTTCTCTTCCCATAAAAGAGTGTCAACAATGCTTTCAACGATAAAATTTCGTCAATGAAAGCATCGACTATGAAAAATTTGCAACTTCTTTTTCCAAAACAACATGAAATTTTTACGAATTTGCAACGAAATTTAATGGTGAATCTTGTTAGTTGCAGTGATATTAATTTATGTCATTTGGACGAGAAAAGAAGTCAAATGAATGAAATATAGCTAAAATATTATCAAGTATCAAGTTCCAGTCGAAAAAATTATGCTCCAAATTTTCAGTCTCAAATTGAGATATGCTATTTGTATAATAAACATTTGAATTGAAAAATAGAAGAAGATATTTCGAGATATTTATAGTCTTTTGAGTTAACTTTTCAACGCATTTTGAATCATCTCAATCAAATATCGAGAAAAAAAGACTAAAGGTTGCCCATCAGAGAGATTAAGGCTCGCACCATCGCAAGCAGATGAGGCACACGCCTCAGTATATGGGGGAAAATTCGATTTTTCTTATTTTTGTTTTGGTAATAATTCAATACAATATTTTGCCGTCATTTACAACTAAAACTCGACCAGAACTCCATTAGACCTAAATTTCATCATATTCCACATATTTTGGAAGCAGATAAAGAAAAGGCTAGCAAGATTAAATCAAGGCGAATTACATATGAAATTGAAGATTTTTCATTCGATTTCAAGATTCAAGTCAAGAATGTGGGAAATTCCTATTTCTTAATTATTTCTTATTTTCGGGTGATGTCTTTTCAATTCTTCGTGTAATTTTATTATGCTAGGCTAGAATTCTTCATATATTGGATGGATGATGAAATCATTTGAATTTAGTTTTCAATTCAAGATTTGAGTAATTTTAGTTAATTATTGTGTTCTTGATTAAATATGCATTAATTATGTATTATTTGAATGCTTATCACCATTTAAATAACTTGTTTATTCGTAGCGTTGGGTAATTTACAATAGGTAGAACACTGCATATTTACACATGGACAATATATACTAGAAATAATATTTATGGCGTGTGCAATTTTGTGAAATAATACTGTTATTGAATGCATGCTTTCCATATGAATTCGAACTAGGAATAAAATCGGGTTGTGTTAAATATAAATTTAATATATCTTAGGAGAGAATATTCGATATTAAATTATTATTAATTGTCATAAACATCTAAATCAAGCTAAATTACATAAGTTGAAAATTGGAACTAGATATCAATATGCGGATTCTGAAATTCAATACATTCATTAGATATTTGATTAAAAAAACCTCATTTTAATTAATTTCTTAGTTAAAATTGGTGTAAAAAATCATCCAAAACTTTTTTGTGTTACCACATATCGAATTTGGTATAATCAGTAAACCAAAATTAAACATTATTCACCGTGGGACGATAATTCTCAACTCACATTATCTATTACTTGTCAACGATCTTGTACGCTTGTGAGTTTTGCCCGAACTCCATTTAATGAAGCGATCAAATTTAAAAATAAATTAAAGTTTATTCACTACATTGAAACTAAATTCAAGTTAAGTGGCCCAATAGGGAAAAACACGCGAATAACTAGAAATCTCAATGAACTAAATGCTAACAAATATATATATAGCAAGGGTTGTTGGGGTTGGAATGATGACAAGTTTTCCTTCTTCCTTTTTTTTTTTTTTTGTTTGTTTTTTTCCCCTCGCATTCTTCTTCTCACTTTTTGTTATTTTCTACTTTTTATTAAAGAAATGAAGAATTTACCTATTTAACATTCAAAAAGTTGGACATGTATGTTTCACATACTTATTCAATGTCAATTTGGATGAAATTCATCTGAAAAAGATGAGGAAGACACGTAAAAAATGTTCTGATTATGTCTAAATTTCTATATTGTCCAATTTAACGTAAAATATATATTATAGGTTTAAGAATAAGATTATATTTTTATACATCAAACGATTGGCAAAATTAAATTAGACAATAATGAAAAGGTCATAAATTGGTACACTCGGAAGTTTTATACTATAATTAGATGGGCTGTATGATTCGGAGTAACTGAAGGCTTGAAGCTCTTAAAGAAGCCCAGCCCATCCCAGCCCAATGTTAATCAAAGTCTCTCTATTGTTTGATTTTGTTAAAAGTAGATTTTTAGTAGATTTTGATAAAAGTTAATGGAATTTAGAGTTAAAAGTTGTGAATATCATGAAATGTGTAGTTAGAATTAATTATTAACTCTAAATTAAATCTTTAATCAATTTTTTAGCTAAACAAACACAGACTTAGTTCCTTGAGATATAGGTTTGCAAAAAGAGAAAATTAGGCTGAATCATATCTTTTTGAGTAATGTTATCTTTTTGGTCCCTACTTTTTGGTTTTGGGTATGGCTTATGTTAGGAGAGATTTGGGTTTGATTTTGAGTTTTGGATTTGGGCCTGGGATGATGTTCTAAATAGTTCGAGGATTAAATTAGATGTTATGAATAGCTGAATGAACAATTTATATGATACAAATAGTGGGATCATCAAGTAATCTAAATAGTTAGAGGACCTATTTAGTTGAGTTAAATAATTGGATGAACGATTTATTTTAGTTGAATAGAGGACCAATTTAGATGTTAAAAAATAGTTCGAGGATCTATTTCGTTATAGTTGGAGGACCAATTTAGATATGTTTGAGTAGTTGAATGATCTATTTAGATGTGATCAATTGTTGGACTAATGTAGATGAGTTGAATAGTTAAAGGATCGATTTAGTTGAGCTGAATAAATTGAGAATCTATTTATTTGATTTGGATAGTTAGATGACTTATCTAATGATCTTAATAGGTGGAAGATTAGTTTACATCTTCACAATAGTTCAAGGATCAATTAAGATGTTATATATAATTGGAGGATCAATTTAGATGAGTTAAATAGCTAGAGAATCAATTTAGTTAAGTTGAAGGACTTATTTAGTTGAATGAATAGTTGGAGTATCAATTTAGATGTTTGAATAGTACGAGGATCTATTTAGATATTCGGAATAAATAGAGGATGAATTTAGATGTGTAAAATAGTTAAAGACCAATGTAAATGAGTTTAAAAGTAAGAGGACATATTTATTTGATTTAATTACTTAGAGGACTTATCTAGATATTTTCATAAGTTGAAGGATCTATTTAGATGTTCAGAATAGTCGGAGGAACAATTTGGATGTTGTGTATAGATGCGAGTTCTACTTTGTTCAGTTGAACATGGAGGACCAATTATGATGTTTGATATAGTACATGGCTCAATTTAGATAATTTGAATTAATAGAGGATAAATTTGGTCTTGTTGTATAGTTGGATGAAATTAGATAAGTTGAAAAGTAAGAGGATCAGTGTTTAGGAATTGCATAGTTGGAGGATCCATTTGGTTGCATAGAATTGGAACACCTTTTTGGTTGAGTTAATAGTTAGAGGATTTGTTTAGATGTTTATAATAATTGGAGGATTCCGTTTACATATTTAGTTAAGTTGTACAGTTAAAGGGCCCAATTTGTTGAATTGAACAGTTTGGGGGTATCATTATCAATATTTAAAGTAGTCCTCGGATCATTTAGTTGCTTGGGATAGAAGGAGGATGGATTTGGATGTGTTAAATAATTGAAGGATAAATGCAAAATGTGAGAAATAGTTGGAGGATTAATTTAGATGAGATGCTAATCAGGGGACCTATTTAGCTGAAATGAATAGATGGAGGATCGATTTAGATGTTCTACAATAGTTTGTGGATCCATTTAGATGTTCTGTACGGTTGTAGGACCAGTTATGATTTTATTTAGTTGAATAGTTGGAGGGTTAATCTAGATGTTAGGATTAAATAGAGGATGAAGTTAGTTTTAATGAATAGTTGGAGGATCAATTCTCTGCTTAACCAATCAACCTCCTGGTATTTAGTTGAATTAATAGTTTGTTGATTATTTTAGATGTTTGTAGTATTTTGAGGACCAATTTAAATGTTATAGTTGGTGTATGAATTTATAAGTATGAAATAGTTTTAGGACGAATTTAGATAATGAGTAGTTGGAGGACCTCTTTAGATGAAACTTAGTTTGAGGATCCATTTAGATGTTCTTTATAATTGGAGGACCTATTATGATTTGTGGAATAGTTAAAGATCCTATTTTGTTTAGTCGAATACTTGGAGGATCAATTTAGAAGCTTGTAACAGTTTCAGGATCAATTTAGATGTTATAAAATGTAGAGGATGAAATTAGATTTATTAAATAGTTTGAGGTTCAATTTAGATGAGATTCTTAGTTGCATGAACTGAACAGTTTGGGGATCAGTTTTATGTTTAGAGTAGTACTCGAGGATCAACTTAGATGTTTGGAATAGGTAGAGGATGAATTGTAATTTATGATATCCTGTTAATTAAATTAGTAATATGAACACGATGTAGTGAATTTTTAATCTATATGAAACGGGTGGTGATAAGTTCTAGGAACTTGGTGGATCAAATTGTCGGTTGTATCCAACTCACGCCTGTGCTGCACTAGGTATTGATAGAGTTTCGAGTGTGTGGAAATTCTGTCGTTGTACTGAAAAATTTTCATTCGATGCAAAGGCTTTTACTTACTTCTTTAGCTGAAGACGAAAATATGTCCCCGCGGTACTTTTATTTATTTATTTATTATTATTATTATTATTATTATTATTATTATTATTATTATTTGTTAGCGGCTCTTAATTATTACGAAATTTTGAGTGAAAAAATTGCAATAAACAACTCAAGTTCCTTGGTTACAGGACTTTAAGGGCGAATCTTCTACAACTCCAGGACAATTATGCAATTAGGACGGCCATTTTATTTTATTAATTACTTTTAATTTACTAAATAGGACTTCTTTATTATTCTTGGAAGAGTGTAATCATGTTAAAGTAAATTAGGTCAAGATATACCGATGCCGCAGATAGTATTCGATTCAGAGTTTTTTAGATTGAAGTATATACAGATGCCGCAGATAGTGTTCAATTCAGAGTTTTTTTAGATTGAAGTATTTAATAAATATCTGTCGAAATGAGCTACAATCAATATGTTATTTGCATAAATTGTGCTTGAAGATTTGTGGTTAAATGCACTATAAACTAGATTACATGAAAAAGGAAATGAGAAACACGATGAATAAAGAAATACTCTCTCTCTCAAAACTACGAGGACCCAAAGAGTTTTATTAAAAGGAAGCGTTACTTTATTGTCATGTGACTTATAATGACCATGAGTTTAGATGAGTAGTATTATTAATTTTTCATATAAGAGAAAAAGTAAGAACAAGGGAACTAGGAACAACAATAGAGAAATAGTCAATTTAATGTTAAGATTAAGATTTATTGTTGGCAAAAAATCCTAATCCATTGCCGAGTAAATCAAGATGATTTATGCCTTCCGTTTGAAAATAATTCATGAATAGTTTAATTTATATATAGATGTAAATAAGTGGTGGATAAGCGGATAATACTTGTGCATTTATTGGAATTTGTGGTTGAAAATGAAGTTTTAAACTTAGATCTTTTTGTCAACTTTTGTCACTCCTGTTATGATTGGCAAGAAATCTTAATTACTTATTTAAAATCTTATATAAAGGGCAAAATCAAGGTATAATTTTTTTGGTTGATAGTTAAATTACACAAGTGTATATTTTAAATTGAAACCTACAAATATTTTTTATTCTATTTTTAGCAGGCCTGATTACAAGTTCTTTTATTTATTCATTCTCTTTTTCAACAGTTATACAATCTATCTACTATTTTTAATAATATGTTGGGATAGGTAAATGATGAGGGCAATACATACTTGTCAAGACCATGACACCAACAACATTTTGTTAAAAAAGAAAAAGAAAAATTGAAACCCACAATTAATTTACATATTTTCTTGATAAAATACCTATAAGTCAAAGAAAGTTTCCTTGAATTTTTTAATTTGTTAAAAAAATAAAAATTTAATTGATTTCTAGAATTCTTATTAGGCAAATTTGGATTTATGTTCGCAAAAACTTACCTCAAGCTGATCACCAGTGTTAACAAGAATGGAGTTGTGAGGTGTGAATTGGCATGAAACCATTCTCCATTGTGTTCTATCTGTAATCCAGCTACCCCATTATGTATCAGAAAGGTCAAAAGGCCTACTAGACACACACCACCTTACGACCTTGCATGATCCGGTTGAGGACAAGGTGGATAAAAATTTGCTGCAAATAATTGAAAACATTGACTCCAAATTTAGGGTTTCTTCCATGTAGCTTTTCTCAAATCCCATGGTTTCTGATATTGCTTCGAGTAAAGCCCCGGCTAATTTCCTAGTCCTTACACTGTAATTCAGTAGGGCTTCCCTGCTACAATATTAGTGGGTTGATTCCTTGACACGAATACGAAAAAAAGATGTTCAAATTTCGTGCACATTATTGGATTTTGATGATGGGATTAAAAAACCTTTGATTTCTAGCACTTTGTACCCCAAATCTTTCTAATTGTTTATATCGTTCGTGACTACAGGATCTAGACCTTACTTTAAGAACTGAACAACTCGTTGCACTTACGGATAAAAGTTTCGTAGATGAAAAATGGAACTTTGATAAGTAGGATCTTAAGCTTTGAACATTTTGATGATGGGATTAAAAAACCTTTGATTTCTAGCACTTTGTATCCCAAATCTTTCTAATTGTTTATATTGTTTGTGGCTACAAGATCTAGACCTTACTTTAAGAACTGAACAACTCGTTGCACTTACGGATAAAAGTTTCATAGATGAAAAATGGAACTTTGATAAGTAGGATCTTAAGCTTTGAACATTTTGATGATGGGATTAAAAAACCTTTGATTTCTAGCCCTCTGTATCCCAAATCTTTCTAATTGTTTGTGCCTGAGGGTCATTTTTTTCTTTGGTTTTTTAATAACGACAAACGTCAATTTCTGTGTTAAAATGACAAAGTTTTGAGTAAAATAATCACTGTACTCTTATTTTGATTTAAAACAAGGAAATGGAGAAAAAGAAAAGAGAAGAAACAAAAAAGGACAGAAAAAGAAATCTTATAATCTGTTTGATAATAAAAATGTCAAATTCAGTTTAGTCAATTTTTTTTAATCCATCTGTTACTAAATTTAACGATTTTATTAAAGTGTCTAATGATCTTGGTGAGATGGCATCAATAAACTAAAAACGCCACTCGTACTCACAATTTTGGTCTCATGGCCATTTCCACACGCGATTTTGGCTATAGATATAAAACTTTAATAGCATGAAACCAAAATCAGACTCAAAAGTTGCATTTTCTGAGTTAGTGCTTGTTTTCGAGAAATTATAACTAGATTATAATGAAAATGAACACTGAGTCCCACGAAATGTGTGAATAATAATTGAATACTCATTGTAAATATGTGGATGAAATTAATGTTTGACCTTAACTGTAAAAATATAATGAATTATATATTTTTTTTACAAACAAACTATTATTAAGATCATCTCCTAAAGATTTTTATTCGCACAAGTCTTACCTTCAGAAACACAACACCAAATCTATTGCATTGACTAACAAGTACATGGACACTGATTTCATCGAAATACCTATGTGAGTTCCTCATCTATGCTAAAAAAATTCAGGGATTAAAGTGACATTTCAAATGAAAGAAGTTGAAAAAGCGTTTCCAAAATTACAACTCTTTAAGTCGTGTCCATGTGACCATTTCCAATTTGCTGGGTTGATTATACCCTGATTGTGCTTCTTCTCATGTGTTGTCAACCGTCCGATTTAGTCAATGACTGTGATCTTTAGTTGGTCTTTTAACGTGATGGCTAATGACTTCTGGACTTCACTTTCATTCAGATTGTTGGTTTGTGTTCTGGAGGGCATTGTTGTTTCTGGAGTTTTCTTCTTATTTTCTCTTGGTCGTTTTTTAGAATTGAGTCGGTGAAATCCATGTGTAAACGCTATTGTGACAGTAACCTTGGGTCGATTGGTTGGCCGTGTTGATTAGGTTCAGCATAGCGTGTTAGGGTATGCTTTTTGGTTGAAGTTTTATGAGATTTTGGATCGATGACTAAAACTTGTGTAATCTGATTTTGGTTGGTGTAAACTCTTTTTGGAAAGCATTCTTGGTGCACTAGTGGACTGGGCTTATAGCTAAGCCCCTCCCAGATTAGACATTGCCGAACTGGGTGAACAATTCCTGCGTTATTTTTGTTTCTACAGTTTCAGTTCTTGAGTGTGTTTATTTCCGTTTGTGCATTACTTGGGTAAATCGAACCCAACACGAAAGTTTGACGTCCAATATAAACCCAATTGGAAATAGAGAAAACAAAACTTTCATATTGGTTATCTTCTAGAAAGCTTTAAGAACAAGGGAGAAATTCAAATTTTACTTATACAACTTATTAAAATTCCACAACAAAAGCAATTTTGTCTAAGTAAGAAGAAAAACAAGCACGTTTACGGTGGTGGTTGCTAATCGGTTTTATAAGGTCATTATAAGAAAAGTTAATCGGCAATCAAGTCAATAAGGACACGTCTTGAATTCGATCGTTTAAAAATGTTAAATTTGAAAATAAAACGATTTTCGATACATGCAATGAAGGGAAAGAGGATGATGCTTTCATTAGCATTACAAACAAGTTAATGGAGACGTTTAATTTGACTATAAATGGACACTCTTTGCCTTATCAAAAGTTATAGAACCTTCAAGTTAAGCAATAACAAATATATATTCTCATTTTACATTTTTATCTTTTATTTTAGATTCGAAACTATATTTACTTAAGCATTTTTATTTTCATTAAGATGATTATCCGTCTATTTTATTGGTTTCATTATTTAATGTCATATCATATGATTATTGTCACCAATGAAGATAAAAATAACATTACTTTAGCACTTTACATATCCTCGATGAAGAATATAATTGATACACAAAACTTTATAAAACTGAACGTTTAAATATAAAGAAAATTTTTAATTTTTTAATACTAATGAATATCGTGTATTGTGTTTAACCCACTTCTAAATGACTCCCAAGTTTCCATTATCGGCTATTCATGAAACTTCACCATTGGCAGCTGCATGATATTTATGGATTGTTTGACGGAGTTTCTAATAAAAGTTTTAGTAGATTTTAATAAAAAATTTGAAATTCAATAAATCGTATGGTTTAAATTAATTGTTTACTTTGATTTCAAGCTTTTAACAGATTTTTAAACTCTCCCAAACAAACACTTATTACCATGCTTTGATCCTTCTCGAATTAGGTTCTAGAAAATGTATGGCTGCGTAACAGAAAATGTATTTATTCCATAAGTTCAAGTCGTTTGGGGTAAGTAACATTGTTAAACATTGGACTTTCCATTCCGCAATGGAAGGTGAACTAAGGAATAATAAATTAAGCCATCTATTTGGAGATTAAAATCTAATTTTTAATAAATTGTGATAAAAGTTAATGAAATATCTAGTTGAAAAGTTATGGGTTTCATGAAATATGTGGTTAAAATTAATTATTGACTTTGATTTAGAGTAAAATCCATATTTTTATTTCCGCCAAACAGGGGCTAAATATATAGTTACGAATAGATATTTTAATGTTCAAAGTTTTGGTCACCTGCTCAGTCTAAAACTTTGATTTGTGAAGATAGAAGCACGTTTGTTTATTTTAAGTTTAGATTTTTCAGAATTCCATAAAAATGTTTAAAAATTTTAATGTATAAATGTTCGATGAATTTTTTTCAACATGTATATATATTAATAAAGTCAAAGTAAAATCAACTAAAAAAATTAACATAATTATATGTTAAGGCATGTGTAAATCTTCCTAAATTATTGAGCTACAGACTATTACATTTAGAAATGGATGAAGTACTTATTGAGAACTACGAAGTTTAACACATATTCATTGCCTAGTTGGCCAATTTACACTAAATTCGCAATTGATCAGATTCAAGACACTAAATTAGCTTTGATAATCGGACTCGTTCAAGAGCAAGGGCTATATAAATGGGTCATTCAAAAACTCAAATAAATACTTATTTACCATTTACTTTTACGATGATATTTCAACTGCCCAGCTAATTTGATTGTCGAAGGGCTCGGCTAGATAATCCCAACAGCACCTTAGATGTGTGTTATTTTACAGGCCAATCTCCAAAA
>CAIGRP010050305.1:0-20139 GCA_903798385.1 Fraxinus cuspidata
TGAAACATTAAGGGGCCAAAAAATTGAAAATGAATTCAAAACACGAAAAACACGGAAAAGTAAATTAATCAAATTCATTCTTCCAATGGCAAATCAAACATACCCAAACAACCCATCGTCTTTAGTAAAAGGTAATCGAATTCCCCTTCCTTCCAATAGAAAATAATACATCGTTTACAAAGTTAATTTTTTTTTATTATTATTATTTCCTCTTGTTGCCAAGTTAATTTATTACTTGTTTATTTTATTTTTGCAGAAAAATATTGTAAGAATAATCAACTCTAAAATGTATGTACCACTTGATAATATATTAACTTAAAATTGTTATATTTTACTGAATAATCAAATTATTGAATAAAATATCATAAAATCATTTCAAAAAGTTTCATATCTAACATGTTTTTCAATTTTCTATTTTGAGAAACGATTTTTGAAAATGACAAATCAAACACGTGTTCTGTACTCTTAAAATAAACCTTTAAAACAGAAAATTGAAAATTAATTCAAAACTAAAAATTAAAAACTGAAATGCAAGCAAAACAAAGACTTAACACTTGATGAAAGTGACTTCGATTCAAATATTAACTAATGTAGAGATAAGTGTATTTTATGACCACGTTTTAAAATCATTAAAATAACTTTCTAGTGTTATGGTAAAAAGGAGAAATATCTTCCACTTTTAAACTAAAAAAGATATTTTCTTTTCCTTGTGAGTATATGAGAAAAAGTTTCAACTAACCTATTTCAAGCTTGCCAGATTTGAAATCTGATTATTTTCTGCTGAAATTGGTTAATTAAAAGTGATTAGGTAAATGACATTGATGGTAGGGTCTGTGTCAGTTCCTATTTATTTCAGTGTAAGGGGATGTTTAGAAAATCAGGAAGGGCTGAACGAGGCAAGTTGGTGTTGAAAATTGGGAATTGGGGTATAAAATTTGAAGTTGGATAATCTTAATTTGTTCAGTCCTGCAAACAGCATTGGCTGGTTTCTGGAATTTCTTTGGTAGTTGAATTTTGTGCAGATATATTTGGATTTTAGTATTGAATGAGGGGTCAAGTTTTTTAATTTTCCAACATTCTGTCCCTTTTTTTTTTGAGGGAGAGGGGTGTCCAAACAATATTTTTAAGGTTCAACTTTTGATTGTTTGTCTAATTGGAAAAACTATAGAGCCCAATAAAAGATGGCCCCAAATGTTAAGAAAATGATGAACTATTGGCCCAACATAATGGCCTTGTATTTTCTTGTCTAAAAGTGTTTTTATGGGCACAGTACTTTTCAATGGCTGAATATATGTTAAATTTTCATTTGAAGTCACTTTGAATTAAAAATTTCTCATCATCGCTCGTTCTTAATAATAATAATAATAATAATAATAATAATAATAATAATAATAGCACGATCCCTCGGAATTAGTGCGATTATGATATAGGAAATGAATTTCCTTAAAGACGTTATCCAACATCTGTTGGCTTGAGAAGATATGTCATTAGTTTTATGTTCATGAGCATAATAAGATCATTACAATAAAAGGGCTATAAGTTTGAAGAGGGAACAAATTGTCACTCCAATCATATCTTAATTACTTATATGAGCGTATTCGTTTATGTGATTTGTACTTTATTTTATCTATGAAGAAAAACTTAGCCAATGTTTGGTTGTAATTAAAATCAAATTTTTAGTAAATTTTGATAAAAGATGATGAGACGTGTGATTGAAAAGTTTTGGGTCCCATAAAATATGTTGTTAAAATTAATTTTAACTTAGATTAAAATCTACATTTTAATCTTTACTAAACATGAGCTTAACAAGTAACTAAAACAATAGAAAATGAGGTATATTATAATGCCAAATTAAGATTACCTAATTTGTTTAGCTTAACACATTGTTTGTGGTGGACTAACTCTACAAGTATAAAGTTCTTTGTACAATTTTTGTTGACAATCCATGTATTTTCAACATCCATGTTGTTGATCTAAAAAATAGTTTTTAAAGTGGATGATGTAGAGTGATGCCAACTTATGATTGTCAACAAAATAATTAATTATGATTGTACATATTCTATTTTTGAAATTTACAAGATACACTTATTATTAGTGTATCATTCGTATATCATATTTTACAAATTTACACAATGAAAATCGTATTTTACTAATTGGTAACAAAAAAATACATCTTCAAGGGGAAAATAGAAATATCTATAAATTTGCCATTATAGATAGCTTAAGAGACCAAAATATGCCTAGTTGAAAATAACAAATCATTCCCTAAATGTTACATTGGACAACACTTTACATACCAATTTACTATTGTCAAAATTATAATTTGTGTTACTTTTTCATCTAAAAAGTTGTTGTTGTTGTTGTTGTTATTGTTGTTGTTATTATTATTATTTTTTTTTTCTCTTAACATCCATCTTTTTCATAAATTAATTTTCATTCAATTTCAAATATATTTTTTGTAGACTATTAGCTCAAGCACCTTGACTGCACTATTAACATTTTTAATTTCATTTGTTACACAAAATATGCAATCAAATTTAAAACCTCAAAGTCCACAACATTAATTTATTATAATTTATGCTCTATTTTTTCAAGTAATTTAATAATATCAAAATATGGTTTTTGGGGGTGGAATTTGTGGCGTCCACCTATGGGGTTTATCGTTTATATAATTTCTTCTCTAGCCTATAAGATCTTGAATTTTGCAAACATTACAAAAAGGAAGACCAATTTAAAGATAAAAACATTTATTAAAATATCATAAGCAGCTAGTAATTAAATTTGAAAGAATTGCAAAATAGTTAACAAATGGTAAGAGTGTTACATAATATAACATATAAGGTGCCCTTTAATATTTTCAATTATGAGTATTTGATCTATTTAGCTATTTATAATGACACATATATAAATACTTTTATTTATCCTGCAAAATGTATTTTTACCAGCACCTAATAAATATTATAAAAATATTATTATTTAAAATTTAAAGTTATAAAATATAGTATGCAAATTGTAAATACACCCTAAACGTAGGATGCCTTTTGTAAATTTTCTTTAAATAAAACATCACAAGCTTTTTGTTAGGTTTTTAGTGTTGATAATTATGTGGACAAAAGAACTAATTTGTAACGAATTGTAAAAATCAAGGACCTAGGGTGCAATTTGTCTAAATTGGGTTATGTGATCTAGAGTTCGAACATGAAAAGAGGAGAAAACGGGGTTGCATTTTCGCTAGCTTCTTGTCCAGTGGCGTTCGAGCGAAAAAAACAGAATGCATGATGCCCGCTTGTCGCCATGCTATCGCTCGAGCGACATTGTGTCGCTCGTCTGTCGTTAGTTTCTCACTTGAGTGACAGATTGATTCGAAAACCCCTATTTTACTATTTTCAAGTATGTTTTTCGGCACATTCAACCTAATTACCCTCTCCTATATATACCAAGGCCTATGCACGAAAATTAAGTGGTTGTTCATTGCGCCTCTTCCCTATAACATATTCAATGGCCTATTCATAAATTGATTTCATCCTTTCACTCTTGATTTTATACAAACACAGATTTGGAAAAAACTTCAAACTCATTGAATTCAAAACACTGGTTACTTCTTATTGGTCATCACACTGGTTACTTTCTCAATTGAAGTTCAGAGGCTGTTGGAGGTTGAGAGAGGTTGGACTACAAGCACATGAAGAGCACAAGGACTTGGAGCAGGTTCTTGGAATTCCACTTGGAAGAGACAATTGCAGAAGATCTTGGAGCAGGTCGAGGAGCTAACCTTGGAGTTAGCGGGAAATAGATCGGGAAGTCTAGTAGAGTTGGCTAGATAGCATCTGACTAAAACTCACTCCATATTGTCTATAGTCGAGGTAACTAGCTTGGTCGCGGAGTTTTTACTCAGTTGGGTTTCTCCGTTTCAATATTGTGTTATTTACTGCTTTCCTTATTACTCCAGTATCCAAATATAGGATAAGTGGACTTATATGCTTAATCATCTAGAATCAATTAAAAGTGAGTTGTTGCTTTTAATTGATTAATTCAGCACATAGGGTCAAAACTAAAAACGGATAAGTAACAATCATTCGGTAATTTAAACGCTGTTAAATTGGTAATTCATGAACTTTTAAGTGGTATCCAGTGCGACACTCGATTTTTCAATTGGTATTAGAGCCTAAATTTGTTCTTTGACCTATAATTTATTATCCATCCCGCCATATTTTGATGGCAGTAATTATGCTTACTGGAAGGTTACGATGTGAGCTTTTTAAAAATCTATGGATGAGCGTATCTGGCCTATTATTGTGAATGGTTGGGCTGCACCAAGTTCTACGGTTAATAATGAAGTAATCCCTACTCTCATTGCTAATTGGACCAGAACGAACTTAGATAGGTGTAATTGGAATAGCAAAGCCTTATATGCCCTATTTATTGTAGTATTCTCGAAAGAATTTAGGTGAGTGTCTATGTGTGAGGTAGTCAAAGATATTTTTGATATTTTACAGACCACGCATGAGGAAACTCATGCGGTTAAAAACTCTAAATTGCAAATGTTAACCACTAGGTTTGAAAAAATTCGGATGAAAGAAGATGAAAATTTTAATGATTTCTATGCGAGCTTAAATGACAATAGTAAATTCTAGTTTTAACCTAGGCGAGAGAATCTCAGAGCCTAAAATAGTCAGAAAAATTCTTAAATCTCTACCAGAAACGTTTGGACCTAAAGTCACGACAATAGAGGAGAGTAAGGACATATATTCTATTAAGATTGAAGAGTTGGTTGTATCTCTCCAAACTTATGAACTTACATTAACTAAACCCACAAATGATAAGTCATTAGCCTTAAATACTGTGAGGAATAGTCATAGAGAGTTCTCGGATTCTAATTCTCCTAATGAAAAGGAGTTAGCTTACTTTGCTAAAAAATTCCGAAAAATATTTAGGAATAAACAAAAACCTCAAGAAAAGTATAGAGATTTTGGCCACGTTAGGAATGAGTGCCCTGGTAGTAGGAGAAATCCGAATAAGGCTATGAATGCTACTCTCACTTATGATGAGTATAACTCGAACAATCAGGGTGAGAAATCATATCGTGAGAAGGAAAGTGGAAAATATATTGACATACGAGAATAAGGAATAAATTTGATAAGTGGAGTGAAAAGGCTGAGAACTTAAGTAGTTGTGAGAGTTCAAAAGAAGATTCTGATAGTGAGAGAAATATTCATGAGGCTTATGATAGAATTTATGAGAGTATTAAGTTCATAACAAAAAATAAAGCCGTAAGTACGAGAGTTACGGTACTTGAGTCAGAAAACGGGAAACTCGTAGCGTACACTTATGAATCTACCTCTACCCTGAGTGAGTTGAAATCCATGAATGAATATTTAGATACTCAAGTTAAGAATCTGACTAGTGAACTTGAGAAGACCTCTAGGAGAGCTAATGAGCTGACGTTGAAAAGAAAGCCTTAGAAATCCAGGTTAAAAATCTTATGAGCGACCTAGAGCATTCCAAGTCTCAAATTCTTGCCTTTTCTAGTGGTTCTATAAAACTAGACAACATTATAAGAATGGGTAAGCCTATTGGTAATAAGGGAGGTCTAGGATATATATAAAGTGATCATAATGTTGCTAGTACGTCCAATACCACATTTGTCCCTGTACTGACTAGTTTAAACACGTGCCTAACCTTGAATCTAGGAATAAGAGATATGTAGGATAGAGGTCTACTAGACAGCGTAGGACACGCCAACCTAGTAATAGATATCAACGATCACATACCTTTGGTCCTAGGTTTATCCCTACCTGTTTTTATTGTGGTGAGTTAGGACACATAAAGCCTAGATGTCGTCATTTTCTGAACAGAAATAGAAATCGGAACTTAAATAGAAATACAAATCAGGATAATGTTGGTCAGATTGACTTCCTTACCAATCAGATAAGTAAATTGATCAAGTTAATGACATAGATGACCCCAAACATTCATGTCACTAGACAAGTTTGGGAGAAGAAAAGTGATCTGAAAAATTGTGATATAGATCACGGCGCTCTTAAAGGTAAGAACATTTGCATACCTAACTGATTATGTACTTTGGTGTATGCTCGTACTTTATTATCGTGTGACTTTGAGTTATGCATGCATCAATTTTGTTTATTTATTTTCTAGGTAGAGAACTTATGCATGTCTTTTTTTGTATGTTTAATATTTTTTATGTGCTTGGTGCATTCATACTTTAAAATAAAAAAAAAATTGAAAAATAAAAATGCGGGAAATTATTTTTACAAGCATAATATATAATATACTCGAATTTGTTTGTTGTAATTAAGGATGTGATTAATCAATGAGCTGTAACATAGTTTCCATTGCTGGCTTAGGTTATTATGAAGTACTTAGTATATGTGTCTTCATGTATCATCAGGTACCTATGGTCAACTGGCTTGGGTTAACCGGCCTAAAGTTGGATACATGGGTCATTTTAGTTGCTTAATGGAGAAGAGCATGTACTTAAGATGTGAAAAATAATAATGAGCTTAAAATATTGAAAGATGTAAAAATAAAATATGTTCAAAGTCAGGGAGAGAAAAGAAAATATCAATACCAAAAGAACTTTTACTTAAAGGTACCAATGCGCTTTAAATGATTTGACTTTCATAAGTAGATGAGTACAATTATTGACAGTGATGTTTAGCATGTCATTTCTCACAAAATTAAAGTTTAGAGTCCTACTTACAAATTATTAGTGATATTTTTACACATGTGTCACTTATACAATTTACTCCATGTTAATTTGAACTAAGTATGTGATAATGTTTACTATACATTGCTTATACTTGTGCATGCTAACAACAGCATTTTTGAGTTATTATATGTTAATGTTATAAAATGGGGATAGTAAAGCAGTTTTGTGACTCTTTAATTATCGGTCCCTTCGTCATTTGTGACAAAGAGTAAAGTAAATGTTATAAATGGGAGAAAGTAAATGTTGTGAGTGAGATAATTTTATATTTTTGAAATTTTTGAAAGAAAAGTAGATTGATATGGGAGATTTGTTGATTGCATTGCATTCCATACCATATCCACCTAGCTGTTTAAGTTTTTGATTTTTTTGTAATGCTAATATTTTTGTTGGTGTTTGGATTAACATTAGTGTTGCACCTCATTCTAGCTAGTGTTGGTATCATGTGTTTAATGATTTTATTATTTACTATATCATGTGCTTTTACACTAGGTATTTGAGTTGTGAATTTCAGGAGATAGATTTAACAAGGAATGCAAGAGACATCGATTTGATGAAACTTGGGTAGTATAGTTTTGTATTTAGTTTTCCTTAACTTATTTTATAATTTTGTTGCAGAATGCCAAATAGGAGTTTATTAGGTTTTTAGTATTGGCAATTCTGTGGACAAAATGACTAATTTGTAACATGTTGTAAAAGTCAAGGATTTAGGGTACAATTTGTATAAATTGAGTTATGAGGTCTAGGGTTCGAGCATGAAAAGAGGAAAAACATGGGGCCGCATTTTCGCTAGCTTCTTGCCTAGTTAGCACTTGAGCGACAAAAACAAGTTGCATGTCGCCTGCCTATCACCAGCTTCTCACTCGAGCGACAGGTCGATCAGAAAAACCATACTTTGCTAATTTGAAGTATTTTTTTAGCTCGTTCAATCTAATTACCCTTTCCTACAAATATTCGGTCTATGCACGGAAATTAAAGTGGTTATTCACTGTGTATCTTCTCTATAACATATTCAAGAGCCTATTCATACATTGATTTCATCATTTCACTCTTTATTTTATACAACCACATATTTGGGAAAAATATCAAATCCATTGAATTTGAAACACCAGTTACTCCCTATTGGTTATAGGAATGTACTTTCTCAGTTGAATTTCAAAAGTTACTGAAAGTTGAAAGAGGTTGGACTACAAACGCAGGAGGAGCACAATGACTTGAAGCAGGTTTTTGGAATTCTACTTGGAAGAGACAATTGCAGAAAATCTTGGAACATGTCGTGGAGCTGACCTTGAAGTTAGTAGGAAATAGATCGGGAAGTCTAATGGAGTTGGCTAGATAGCGTCGATTGTAACTCACTCCATATTGTCTATAGTTGAGGTAACTGGCTTGGTCCCGGAGTTTTTACCCAATTGGATTTCTCCATAATCAATATTGTGTTATTTACTGTTTTCCTTTATTACTGTGGTATTCAAATATAGGATAAGTAGACTTGTATGCTTAATCATCTAAAAATAATTAAAAGGGATTTGTTACGTTTGATTGATTAATTCCACACATATGGTCAAAACTAAAAAGGGATAATTAACAATCATTCGGTAACTTAAAAGTCGTTAAATTAATAATCCATGAACTGTTAAGTGGTATCTAGTGTGACACTCGAATAATAAATTATAAAGAATTATAAAATAGTTAACAAGCAATATGTGTAAAGTGATAGATAATTTAATACATAGGTTGTGATTTGTTATTCATATCAATAATATTTTGACCTTTTTAGCAATTCTCAGTGGCAATTTTGTAATTTTCAAACTAGAATATTTTTGTTTTATTATATCAAGTAAAAGATGGTGTGTAAAATGTAAACTCGCAAAATACGGTATCAAATTGTAAATAAACCTTAAATGCATGTGTGTTTTGTGAACTTCCTTATAATTATTGGAGGTTAAAAATTTAAATGGTCATTGAACTTTTCACCATATTTTTCATCGACCATTAAATTTTAAAAAAAGTTTCGAATGGTCAATAAGCCATTAAATTTTAAAAGTTTTTTTGGTGATCGCCAAACTTATCAAACGTTATGCAATTAATTAGTCATTGAATTTTAAAAATCGAATGACATTGAATTTATCAAATCATTATCTCATCCATCATTCAATAACACATCGTTGGAAAATTCGACAGATTCTTTGATGTGGCAAACATAAATGCTAATGGCACATTATGTCATTAGTTGATGACAAACAAGAAAAAACGTGCTTCATCTATTGAAAGTGTAAATAAAAAACGCGATTGAATTTTAACCTTCACATGTTTTATTTTGCTTATCTGTATTTTTATTTAGTATTTTATTTATTATTTTTTTCTATTTACCGTAGTTTTATAAGCATGTTTTTTGATTGATTTTTCGTCAACTAATAACAATAATGTGCCATGTTAGCATTTTCGTTTGTCACATTAGTGAGTTAGTCGAATTTAAATTTGATAAGTTTGGTGGTTATCCAAAATTATTTATAGTTTATGGCCAATGGAATAAAGATTAGATAAATTTTGTGACTATCTAAAGAACTTTTAAAATTTAATGACTAATGGAATAACAACTTGATAAGTTCGATGATTGTTCGAAAAACTATTGAAGTTTAATAATCAGTGAAAAATATTATGCAAAGTTGAATGATTATTTGGATTTATAATCCAATTATTTGAGATTTCAAATTTTTTGTTATGTCGAACTGCGTCAAATTAAGAATTCATTAAAATAACTGGAATCAATTTATATCTTGAAAATTTGAGTTTAAACCCAGGCTAAGATCATCATTTCAAGGCGGAACTCCTAGTTTAGCTTAGCTCGATATAACTTCTAGCTCAACTCAACTTATCTTCAGAGAGAGAATTGCCTCTGTCATATGGGGAATAACATCATTACATTTTGATTTCCCTCACCACAAGACAGACATCACGCCGTTATCTAATTCAATTATTTCAAGACAAGCGGCAACCATCATGAGGCAATCAAATTGTGAACAATCACAATTTCGCGATGATTACTTCTCATCTTAGTTCTATCATGGCACATGGAAGTTGACCTCAACAACAAATCAAAATTAGGTTAGCGGCACACGCATTAAGATCGACAATGTAGCTGATTTGATGTAAAACATGCCAGTTTGCCTATTTTCTCCTATAAATGGGGTTGTAATGGTTCTCCATGTTATTATTTCAGCAATATTTTACTATTTCAGCACAATTCACTTATTATAGCTCGAATTACCTCTCAAAAATCATCAACTAAGTTGACAAACTTGACCTTATAATTTTTTTTTATTTTTATGTCAACATATTATTTTGTCACATTCAAGATAAAAGGGAAATTGAAATGAACTGTCTCATCAAATGCAAGGATGCATTCTCTATCTCTTCCCCTCCTCCCCCCCAACAAAAAAAAAAGTTAATTCCTAAATTAGACCACATTTTTCCTTATCAAGCATAACAATCAAAATAGAAAACTCTCATTTTCAAAACCCTTCATCCACTCACACTTCACATAGATTGAATGAAATCAAACCCTAATTCTTACCATATATCCATTCAATCGGAGCATGGCCATCACTAGGACTGTTTATCGATCATCTGAAGTCGAAGGCTACTTTGTACGTAATGTGATGTTGAATTTACTTTATGTGGCTGCAATTGATAACTTATTGTGGCCCGAAGTGTCGTGTATATTTTTGGGATTTAGATATTTGCATTTTGGGGTCTCAATGCTATGTGTGTCCTTTATTTTTTCATTATTATGACCTTAGTGTTATTATGTTACAACCTTTTCATTTATTCTTACTGAAATTTGGTTATTCTGTCAGTTAAATTCCGAGAATGTAACCACTATTTATGACCTAATATAGCTTCTAAAGATTAATTTAGTAATTTCAAGATATTAAGATCAGAAGCATAAAAGTGGACCAGGAGAAGCACGAAATTTCTTCGAACACAAACATATTTTAATTTTAACAAGTGATACATTATTCTACATTTAAATTTAAAGCCAATCCTTCTAGCCTACACGTCGATTTAGGAATTTTGAAAGACGTCCAATAGTACATATACATTCCTTTTAAGATTTGGATTCAATAGTTTCACTGCCGATCAATTAGAGAACATAAGTCGCCAGAGAGAGAGGGAGAGGGAGAGGGAGAGGGAGAAGCTTGTAGGATAATTGAAATAGTTTAGAGAAAACAGGTTTTCCTTTACCCCTAAAATTAAATGAGAAATTCTCAGGAATACTACTAACAAAATTTTACTTGCCTATTTTCTTCTTTCATCTTATTTAAAACCTTGATTTGTTAAGGGATGACAACGGACCAGAATATTAAAGCTCGAGGTTTCACTTTAAAATGTCAAGTTTTATCAAAATATCCCTGTCACGGAAATGCAACTCAAGATCTTCAATCTTGTGCAATACTGGCTCAATTTATGTAAACCGAATTAAAAACCACCAATTGATTTCTCAAACCCAAAAATCAATTACTATGGTCGCCCAATTGACTAACCCACAAAGGGTAATGGTGAACGAAAGGTATCACAAAGATGAAGAAGAAAGGGAGAGATTTTGTCACGATTTCACCAAGAAAATAGAAGAAAAATGACTCTCAAAAAGCCTTGCAAACACACAGTTCTCTCAAACAGGAGGCACGGGCCAACAATAGTGAAAATGGGCTAATATAAGATGGGCCAACAAAAGACAGTGAGCTGACAAATTACAGAGGCCTACTGAAATTAATTCAACTGTTTTAACATTATTGCCCAAATTTATTAGGTATCAACAAAATCCAACAATCTTCACTAGTCTTGTTCAATTATTTACTATTTTTATTTTTTTTAGTAAAATACGACAAAAATATTCGAGGCTAAGACCATATTCTCAGTTCTCATTCAGAGTGCCCAACAGAGTGCGAACTCCTCGGCCTACAAAGGAGCAGTTCATGATTGGATAATTTGCAATCCCTTTATTTTAAATATATAAATTTTCACCATAAATAAAATCCTATTTGGTATAGTTTAAAAATTGATAAAAATTAAAATTAAAATTAATCACATACTTTATGAATTGATAACTTTTTAACCAGATATTTTGTCTTCTATCGATAAAAATCTTTTTTAGATGCAGGGGCAAAAATGTGGAAATGGTTGGTCCTGTCTTATCCAACTTGGTGGTTCAACTGCCTTTGTACAGTTTTGGATTAATCATTCCAAATCGATAGTTCAAAGTTGAAACCAGCAAAAATCAAGAAAACTATTACAAACCCAGAGCAAAAATGGCTGATAATGAAAACCCAATTCGTTTTGGAATCATGGGATGTGCAGAGATAGCCAGAAAAGTCTATAGAGCCATAAAAATGGCTCCCAATTCCACTCTTCATGCAATTGCGAGTCGTTCAATCGACAAGGCGAGACAATTTGCCGTCAGAAACAATTTATCGAAAGAGGTGAAACTTTATGGGGACTACAATGAATTACTGGATGATCTATTTGTGGATGCTATTTACATGCCATTGCCCACTAGCCTGCATCTAAAATGGGCAGTTTTGGCTGCTCAAAAGGGGAAGCATTTGCTTATGGAGAAACCCTCTGCGCTTAATGTTAAGGAGCTTGATAAAATACTGGAAGCATGTGAATCTAATGGGTTGCAGTTCATGGATGGAAGCATGTGGTATCATCATCCCAGGACTGCGAAAATGAAGGATTTTCTTTCTAATTTGGAGCTATTTGGACAAATCAAAGCAGTAAGTTTATACGCATATTTAATTAGTTGTGATTCGTTTAGCATGGGAATTGTTTACAGTTTTTAATTAATTGTTACTATTTGAGTTGAATTTAATTTTCTGGAATGAATCAGGTATATCATATTGTTGATGACATAATTAAATAACTAAGTTTGTCTCCTCTTTTTAACAGTTTAAGCTTATCAGTAGCCATGAAATCTTGCACGTCTCAGGCCTTTTATGGAAGAAAAATAACAAAATTTACTGTCCTGGCCTGTGCCTTATCAGGGTGTTATATGGGGGTACTCTATTTTCTGAGAAGGGAAGACACAAAATTACCTTCTTAGGGATTGTAAAAGAAGAATAGATCTATAAGAATTGATATTGCAATTTTACTTGGTGATGACTACTCATATCCTAGTTATCCACAGCTCTGATAGGTGAAAGATTTTCAGACTTGGTTCAAGGTAATTTGAAACCATGTTAGTGGTGATCAAATAACACAGCAGAGTTCACTTGTGCTATTATAATGATCTTTATTTCAGTGGCCAATATGATACGCGTTGATTATGTACAGTTAATCAATTGACTGCCGTGTCTTTTTATTGTTATCAGATCCACAGTTCATCGTCTTATGCTGGGACACCTCAGTTTCTTGAAAACGACATAAGAGTAAAACCAGACCTAGATGCCCTTGGTGCACTAGGAGATGCAGGGTGGTACTGCATTGGTGCCATATTATGGTCTATGAACCAAAAACTACCAACAACAGTCACTGCTCTACCTGCCATAGCCCGAAACTCGGCTGGGGTCATCTTATCATGCAGTGCCTCTTTATACTGGGACGAAGAAAAAACTGTAGCAACATTCTACTGTTCATTAATCTCGCACGAGACCATGGATTTGGCTGTATACGGTTCTAATGGGACGCTTCACGTTGAAGATTTTATAATCCCTTATGATGAGAGTTCTGCGACATATAGCTTTACATCTGGGGCTAAGTTTGTGGATCTTCATATTGGGTGGAATGTTAAACCTCAAGAAGTTCAAGTGGCTTGTCAGTTACCACAGGAGGCGATAATGATTCAAGAGTTTTCCACGCTTGTCAAGGGCATAAAAATTTCCAGACTTCGACCAGATAGCAAGTGGTCCAGTTCGACTAGAAGTACACAACTGGTGTTAGATGCAGTAAAGAATTCCATAGATATTGGTTTTAAACCTGTTCAGATGTAAGCAGACATTTAAACTGGTTTTTAAAGCTAATTTCATAACAAATTTCGATGCTAAATATGGTTGAAGTGTGCTGTGTCATTAACCTGTATTTGGCTACTTTTGAATTTTTTTTGTTAGATTCTTATTACTTCTATATTATTTTCATAGATACTAAGAATATGCAAGATCCAGATGTTTAGTCCACAGAATTTGGTGAAATTATCGATGCTTTATGAGTAGAAAGAAAAGGGGAGAACAGAAATTATACCGGAAAAAAATAGCATTAAGAAACAGTTCAAGGAGGCTTCTGCACATATCTTTATAAGCATAGAACCCATAAGGTTGTCAATGGGGGTCTAATTCCTACTTTTTACTTTCTTTTGAATTGAATTCCTATTTTTTACTTGCATCAAACTATATTAGGAAAATTAGTTATCCAGTCTGACTTGCAACATCTGTGTTGATAGTTGATACAGAACGGTTCTTGATTACCAGTCAGTATCACAGTACTAATAATAGTAGGTCAATTACTTCAAATGATACCGAAAGTAACATGGCCCCATGGTGATTAAAAATAACGTAAGAATAGACCCAAAAAATGGATTTTGTAGACTATAAATGTTTACGCCTATTACGAAGATTGTACTTCTTTGTAATTGAACTGGTTTCAAGTGAATTTTCTCCAACTTCCTCTGCAACTACGAAGTCGGGGTCCTCTGATTTGTCTACATCTTCTGGTAACTCACAGTCAACCCATAAAGACCAGTTGATGTCACTATCCTCATCCATGTCCAATAACGTTTCTTTGTTGCTTTGCAAGCCATTAATCTTGTCCATTAATGTTAACAGCATCTGATGGTTTAGCATTTCATAGTCTCTGCATAATTTGCAAATATTTGTTAGACATAATATATAACGCATCACATTACCTGAAAATAACTTATAATAGCAATTTCATCTTCTACCTGTATGTGTTAATGGCATACAGAAGTTGGATTGCTGCTAGAACCAGGAAAAGTGATCTAAGAGAGGTTATTATCCATCCCATTTGTTCTATATCATATGTTGCACGGCGAAGAATGATTAACTCGATAACAAATGTGACACATAATCCTGCAAACAAGAACAACTAGGGAAGTCAAAATGAACTGATATCTTCAAGTTTTGCTTCAATTGGATGTGTGATACTTACCTATATAGAGCCTGGGTCGCACATTGTACGTTTGCTTCATACTAGTAAAGATGTAGAGCAAGAGGATTATTAATGAATAAAAGAAGAAAGCTTTAATTGCTCGAGATTCAAGAAGCAAAGCATTATGCAAGGCAAAAAGCTTGTCTATTGCTATGAACATGCTGGCTTGCTTCGATTCAAAAACTTCCTGTAATGAATAGTGAAATTTGAGAAACACTATGACAAAACTCGAATACCTTAAAGAGGATGTCATTGAAAAATGTCAGACCTGAGCTGCTAATATTGTCTTTGAATTTGCAACTAGGTTATCATGAGCCTGTTGAAGTTGTTCTTGCCGTCGAAGAAGCTCCTCCTGTTGGTTCTTCCCAAATTCAGCCAATTGTTGCAAGGTATCCCTTTTAACATATGAAAATTGGAGTAAGTGCATACGAATTCAATCCATGTTTTAAAGCTAATAGACATTATGATACAACACTTCTCTATATATTTTACCTGTTCTCTTCTAGTGCTTGAGACTGAAATTTAGTAAGAAACTGAAGACCGTCGAGTGCTGCTGTTTGAGCATCCAAAAGTTGTTTTTGTTTATCCAAAGATTTTCCGGTAATATTCTCAATATCGTCAGCTTTATTCTGCAGAGTCGACATTTTTGTAAACATTTCCTCTCCAACTTTACCAATCTCCTTCTCTATTTCTACCGTTTCATCCCTTAAGTTATTTATTTCGATGCCCAAATTATCATAAGAATCATGGAGCATTGATATCCCTGCATCTAGGTCCTCTTTCATTTTCTTTTGACCTTCACTTAAATCTAACTGCGAAGCTGCTATATCCTTGGATTGTTCATGGACTACCTCTGTGTACTTCTTCACGACATTTACATGATTTTCAACATTTTTTGATGTTTCTGCCACCTGTTGAGTTTGGATGTCAATGGAAGCCAAAGAATTATGAATTTGATTCGAGTTTTGCAATAATTCCTTCCCTCGTTCTTCAATGTTTTCGAGTTTTTCTTCTGCAAACTCAGCAGATCTTTTCAATTCATTTACCAGTCTCTCAGTTTGATGCTTGAAGGCATGAATCCTGCAACATTATTTAAAATATAACCCAAAAATAAGAAAAATAAACAAATCTAAAAAATTTCTTTCTAAGCTTTTAAAGAAAAGGGAAACTTACTGTAATTGATGACAGATTGTATTAATTTGAAGAAAAAACTCCAAGAAGACTTTATGTGAATCATCGCTCAATTTCTGAAGGCATTTCTTCATGGGATTTTTTCTTAAATCACAAATAGGAAAGGCAGGCCGTCCAGTGTGCTGTTGAAAGCAATCACTAAGATCCCAAGCCAGTTTATGCTTCAATTCTTCCTCTGCAACAATCTTCGAACATCCTGCAGATAAATCTTGGTATGCATTCAGCGAGCAAGATTTTGATGTACGCATGGCTAGTTTGACACTCTCGACCACATTCATTCCCTTTTCGTCGTTATCTAGAGTTTGAATGGCAAATTCAGCACCAACAGCATTGGAAATCATCTGATTCTTTAAAGGGTCATAAGTTTCTTCATTATTAGAAGAAAACAACCAACCTGCCCGTGTTCCATATACTTGTGACAGCAAAATCAAGAACGAAAAATACAGATGTTTCATTGCAGAATTCTATTCTTTCAAACAATATAACCTGCAATACACAATATTACATTGCTTAAGTTGAATATATATATAGAATGTATATATATATATATTGATGTGTATGACTATTTTGTCTGAGCTTTCAGGCTTATAGAACACAATTTTGAGACTTGGCGCTCAAGTTATGGCGATGAAGAAAACGAGAGGATAGAAAGTGACATTCTGAACTTTTTCCTGTTATATTTAAATCAGGATCAGGGGTTTTTTATTTCTATATCATTATTTGTAAAGATTCCATATGAAAACGGCTAAAAAAAGCATGTAATTTATATTTTGATGCTCAATCTTCCAAATTTAAATACTTGCCTTTTTCTGAACAGATATGCACTGCTGGGAAAAACAAAGTAAAAGAATGGTATCCGTTTGTTTAAATAAACTGTCGTTGTAATTTGGCGGGTGGCGTTTCAGTTTCCGTTACAGAAAGGCGTCTTTTTGAATCCAAGGGTCATCTAATTTACATTTTTTCCTTATTTTTAAAAAAATCATAAATAATTAATTATTATTATTTTCAAAAACATAAATCCAAAAGAACATGGCCCTACAAAAGTTCAAGTCCAAGTTCAAACCCAAACTGAAACCCAAACCCAAATCCAAGCCTACTTAATAATTGAATTGAACGAAGTTACGAAAATGAATGGAGCTAGTAATCACAATTATGGTTGGGAGGCACATCTAAGAAGTGTTTATAAGTTCAAATTATAAATAACTAGAAATTAATTTTGGATTTATCTGATATGTGAATAAAATTGGCTCTGAACTTACGAAAATCATGTCAAATTTCACGCGATGTCCATTTTTTCTCTTTCATCCTTGTCCATCCTCCCAAAAAAATTTCGTGGAATTGTTTCTGGATTGAACTTGAAGGAATCAAATGCCTTGTTTACATGTCCAGTTTACCATAATGGTTTTAGATGAGTATTACATAACTGAAATATTATGTAACATGCTAATATTTAAAATAAGTTTAGGAGTTTTTAGTTTACAAGAGGATATTGTAATTGAATTACTTATACTTCCATGGTTCAAATGCATAGAGAAATCAAGCATGTATAACTTAATTAGTAGTTTTAGATATATAAATCTTCTACAATTTTAAAGATTAGATATGATGGACAAAATTTCCAAACATTATGGGGTAATTAGCACATAACATCCCACCTTTCATTACTATTATGGAAAACGTCAATACCTTTCATTTTCGACATTCACTTTTCCTTCTACTTTTTATTGCGCAAATTGTTCTTTTCATTCATTTTCTCAATTAAAAGTTGTGAAATGACAAATAAATCTGTATCTTTATATAAAAGAAAAATAAAAAGAAAAAAAATATTAATTGCAACTGTTGTCTTAATTTTTTTAAAAAGTGCAAATGAGTCCCAAATAAATTATTAAAAGTATAATTAGCACATAATGTCCATATATTTCACTATTATTGTGAAAAACGTCTCTATCTATCTATCTTTTTTTTTTTTACATTTTTATTCTTAATTACATATTTAATTGTGCAAACCACAATTTCTATCAATTTTCATTCAATTTCTCAATAAAGAGCCGTAAAATGATGAATATACCCTCCTATTTAAAAAAAAAGAATGTATTGCAAATATAGTTCCATTTTTTTATGAAAAAAAGTGCAGACGAGTCCCAAAATAAATTATTAAAAAATTAGAAATTAAAAAAAAAAATTTAATTTTTCTTTTTCTTTTTTAATAAGGATGGTATATCCATCATTTTATAACTCTTCATTGAGAAATTAGATGAAAATAAATAAAAATGATTATTTGCGCAATCAAATGTGTAATTAAGGTCGAAAATGCCAAAACATAAAAGGTACGAATATTTATGCTATAATAGTGAAAGATAGGGATATTATGTGCTAATTTCCCTCTTAATAATATATTTGGGGACTCATTTGCGCTTTTTACAAACTTTGGGACTATGGTCGCAATTAGTTTTTTTATTTTTCTTTTTATTTAATGAGAAGGGTACATTCGTCATTTCACAATTTTAATTGAAAATATGGATGAAAATGACATTTTGCGTAATGAAATATGGAAATAAGAGTGAAAATGTCAAAAAATGAAGGGTAATGACGTATTCCACAATAACAGTAAAATGTAATGACATTATGCGCTATTTACCCAACATTTATAAGTATCTTTAAAAAGTTCAAAACTTAAGCTCGGATACCATTGGGATTACCGGATGTTGATTTCCTGTGATGATAAACATTCCACTTAAAGGATTTGATTACTTTTTTAAACTAACTAAATATGATTTTGTTAACAGTAAACGCATCAGTATAAGGATTATCCTTGTAGTAGCGTACTTTGAAAAAATCTTTTTGTGCTCTATGTAGTGATCTCACTTTTAACATTCATGTTTCTCTGATGTCCTTCAAAAACTTAATAATAGCAAAAAATATTTTGTTTGTCGTCATATAATAATATTCAATACTAGATATTGATATATATTGGATATAATGTGGATATTGAAAATTTAGATAAACAGAAAATGAACTTTTCCTTTTCTTTAGGGAAAATTGCAACGGGTCCAAAACCTTTCATTTTATTGTAGATTACACATTAATCTATCATTTTTGCGGATGCAATCATAAACCTTTATCCCTATGTTTGGCTCCTATTAAATTAAAACTTATTTTTCTCTTTTTTTATCAATCTCACATTTTTGTAATAAAATAATATTACACATAAACCTAAAAACTTTTCATTCCTTTTCAACCACAAATTCTCTAAAAAATTGCTATTCTCCTCTTAAAATATGAAATAATGGAGCCCGAACATGCTATATTTAACTGTAACCATGGTCCAAATAACTGATTCCATCCATAGTGTCATGGTCAATAGTGAAATTGCAATTTTGACTCAAATGGACAAATTGAATGAGGGGCAAAATGGTATAATTAAAAATTTCAGAACAAAACAATTAAAATAATTGAGTGTTGCTACATGTACAACACTTTGGTTAATCGCAAGCCCCACGTCCTTGTGAGAGATTGTCATCCATTGTTGTAACTCAAAGTTGTATAAGTAAAATTATTCAAAATAATTAAATGAAGAAAAAAATATTATTGTTCATTTGTCCCAAACTCCCTTAACGACTCATCTCAACATCTCAACCCAAACTAAATCAAAATCCCACCCCCCATCATCATCGCTACACTCATCGCTACCGTCACAGGCATCTTAAGGTTTTTGCATTGATTATCGGATTTGCAATCTCACCGATTTTGAACACTTCGGTCAACCGAAGTATAAACCGATCGACCGATCTGCTTGACCGAGTGTCAGCCGAAATTTCAACGGTTTGAATTTTACAACGGCTATATTCACACTTCGGTCGACCGAAATTGATCAACCAAACTTCTTGATATTCAATCTTTTGATTTATAAATATACATTTCTTTTGCATTCAATTCCAATAACCTATAAGAGCAATTAAGAGAGTATATTTATTGAAAATCATCTGAGCTTACCTGAATATACATTTTATTTTATTTATTACAAAGAATTTTTTGATTGACAAATATAGTTTCATCTATTT
>CAIGRP010050321.1:0-12551 GCA_903798385.1 Fraxinus cuspidata
ACGATGATAATGAAATAAATTGTTGAGAGTGGAGTAGAGAATGAGAGATTGATATTTGATAGTGAGTTTGGTGGGAAAAATATGTTGTAATGGATGAGTATTTATAGGGAAAAATGAAATGAAAAAAAATTATTAGAACCAGGTCACTCAACTTTTTAAAAATTTTTTTTTTTTACGAGCCACAAGCCGAGTCGGTTCGTGGCTCATATAAGGACGAGCTCGGCGAGCGGCTCGTCTGCCGAGCTGCCCTCTCGGGCTCATTTTTACCGAGTCGACGAGCCGCTCGGCTCGATTGCCACCACTAATTCCACCCAACCCTTTGGCGACTCTTCATGGTGCTCGTGCGTGTAGATACAGACACGTCACTGGCGATTGACACGCACAATGACAGACACGGCACTGGTCGTATGCATGTAGCGATAGGTGCAACATCTGCGCCCATGTGCACCGCACCGACACCTCACCCATCGTCGTTATACATGAAGCAGTGGCCACTGCTTCTTGCGTTGGTGCCCATTTGTTTCTCTTATGCATTTACTTCTCTATTTCTCTTTTGCATCTGTTTCTACGGTAGAGGTGAAGGAGGTGTGTTGTAGGTTGTAGTTAAGAGCCGATGAAGTTTGTGGTTTGTAGTTGAGTGTCAGCGATGTCAGATCTATTGGTTAAGCTCGCGACGATGTCTATAATTTGGTTGTTTCTGACAATAAGTTGTTGGGGGGGTTTTTCTTCCTTCTTGGTTTGCTTATCAAAAGCTTAAGGATGGTCGGGGCAATCACGATGGTAATTTTGGATTTGATTTTTTGGTGGTGGTGGTTGTGATGATGGTAGCGCTTGTGATGTGATGGTTGTGATGATGGTAGCGCTTGTAATGGTGAAGTGGTAGTGATGTTGGTGGTGATCGTGGCAATCGTGTGGTGGGGGTGTGACCAATTATTTGGTTGATCGTTGAGGCTGTGTCGATGTCTGTGTTGCAGCGGTGGTATGTTGTTGTTGGTGACATTATTAGGCTATGTTGGTGGTGGTGGTCATAAGTGGCCATGGTGGCAGCGGCAACAATAGTGTTGGTGTGATCAACTATTTGGTGTATGTGATCAACAATTTGATTAATATGTGACTAATTATTTGGTTATTTATGACTATTATTTAATTGTGATTTAAAAATTCGATAATTTGTAACCAACTAATTTAACAATCTATAACCGACAAATAAATTGTGATCTATAATTTTTTTGATTTGTGACCTATCAATTTTTTTACCATGACTATGAAATAATCCGTGACCAATTAATTTGATAATATGTAACCAATAAATAAGTCGTGACCTGTAAGTACGCATATGTGATCATTAATTGTATAATTGTAACCTTAATATATTTAATTGACAATTTTTTTTAATTAAATAACTAATACCCGAGTTTTAGATTTGAAACTTAAAACTTGAAAATTGTATTGCCCCAAACTTAGCCTCTATTTATAATTCATTTTTCTATCTCTTCTTATCAAAAATATATTTTTCAATAAAATAATATTACACGTAATCCCAATATTTATTCTTCTTTTTTAACTACGTATTTTTTAAAAATCGTTATTTCAACCATTAAAATTTTAAATAATGGGACCAAACGGGGGCTTAATACTTGTATATTTTACACTTTTTTTTATAGCAAAATGTGATTTCAGCCCATGGACACTGACTTTATATAAAGTTAAAAAGTGATACTAGAAAACTTACACAAATAACACTTGTAATGGAGAAAGTGATTTCACCGACCCCTTCTAGTAAACTAATTGTTATCATCGTTTTTCTATCGATAAGATACTATGGGCTGCTTTTTCAGCGTGTAATACATAAACGCTGCAAAAGCAACCCATTTAACAATACCTTTAGTAAAAAAATTTAATTTAGCTTGCGAGCTGCGATATCGGTTTTCGACGAGCTCACATATTCGTTCAACTTGACATCTCGATTTGGTCCGGAGCACTCAATACTATAAGGGAACAAAAATATCAATTCTAAGTGGTTGACTCGACATTTAGAGTTGTGATGCACGATAACTTCTAAAAGGCTAAAATTTCTATTTCGGAATTTTAGAAAATATTTTGAAAACGTAAAAAGTTTCTATTTTTTTTTTTTATTAAAAAAAACTTTTAGGTAATTTGAGATATATGGGGATTATGAGCCCATAGTGGATTTTATCTTTAAATACCCTCAATAGAGGACTTAACCTTCCTACCGGAAACATAAAACAAGTAATTGCGTGTTTTTTCGTTGATATTAAGAAATGTCTTTTTAGATGGTATGATGCATGGAGTTGAATTTTACTTTGATTGATTATGTGGTTTTAAATATTTTTCAAAAGTAATACATTATTAATATTGATGAATTATGTTTCTTCAAAAAATATTTAGTGCACGTAACTTGTATTGCAATAATTTGAGAAAATATGTGTCACAACATGGTTTCTAATATAACTAGTGAAAATTATTATTTGACTGACTTTCTTAATTTCCTGAATTTTTACGTTAAAACACAATTTTCTTCCTTTTTTTATTTTTTTTCATCAATACTTTGTTTTTACTTGAATTACTTAACCGCAAAGGTAAGAAATATAGAATGCAATATTGTGCTTTTTTGGGAGAAATTATAAGTTGTTGAAATTATAAATCGATAAAAATGAGTGCTCGATACGTTGATTAATAATTGTGGATCCTACAAATTTTGTGATTAAAATCAAAATTTGACCCTAACATTCATATTTTAATATGATTATAGTTTAAACCAAACAATCGTCATATGTGAAGCACAAGTGATTTCAAATACCTCTCAAAGTGATAAATTGAATTAAAAAAATTAATTTGCATCTCATCATAATTCCAATTAATACAAGCTTTCTATAAAATTTTACATTGTAATTATGAATTATTGATCTTATATATAAAGAACAAAAACTTAACAAAGAAATAGAAAATCAATTTACAAGAACGAAGCGTGGTGAACATTCAAGTTAAAACTAGATCATCTCGATGGAGGTCACCCGACTCATAACTTTGTTTTATACTGATCACATAATTTCAATTTGATTGTTCAATTTTACCATCTTTTCTAGTAAGTGTTCAAAGCTAACGACCAATTCTACTTGATCGAAACAATGCATGACCCGACACTTGTTGATTTTATATCGACAATTTTAACTGACAAAAAAAGTTTAGGTGAGTGCATTAAGAACCCTAAATTATACTACATACAATCTATTTTCATTGTATTTGGTAAACAAATGGCTGATTTAGCTCCCAACAAGCAATATGCCATGCATTACGTCCACGTCATATAGGACTTACCATTGGTTGTGGTCACAATTTTACATAAATGGTTAAATTGAAAGAAAGAATGCAAATTAGATGATTGAGCCCCTTTTTTTCCCAATTTTTTAAAACTGATTCTTTCTCAAATTCATTTTCAAATATAGATTTTATCTTTTTTTTTAATCAAAATTTACTAAAAATCTTATTTTTTGATCAAACCATACAAGGGCTAAGTTCAAGCAAATCTAAGTTAAGTGACCATCGTTATATAAATTATATGTTGAGCGGCTCCATCAATACTTTCCCAGTTAACAAACATTTGGATCAAAATTAGATCAAATGTGCTCAAGAACATGAAGAGGCTAATTGCGTAATGACTCACATCTTTCAAGTCTTTTGCCATTAGTAAGATCGAGCCAGTTGATATGTTGAGATATTGGATTCAATGTTTAGTACACATTGGATTGAACAAATTACGAACAACATGTTTTAATGCGCTTTATAATATGTGTGCTACCGAAAATATGTTGTGAAAACGAGAATGGCTCTCATGAAAATCACAAGTAGTTCCACTTTCTTTTGGACAATTAGTTAAACTTGAATGGAGCAACGTTGCATAATTAGTGGACAGACAGCTAAACATAATCCCATAAGCTAATCATTCATTTATTTGAGTTGGCAAATAAGGAGAAACCCAAAGCTGATCTGCTTAATAATTAAGCATAGCATACAATGACATACTCCCTCCATCATATTTATTATATGCGCTGATTTTATTTTTCATACGAATAAAGAAATCTTATTTAATGTTATTGAAAAAGTAATTTTTACTAAAAACTTTCATAATTTACATTTATTTAATTATCAACAATTAATCGAGAATTGATTATAACTATACAAATTAATCTCCAATTTGGTTGAGATTAAAATCAGATTTTTAGTAAATTTTGATAAAAATTGATGAAATATGTGGTTAACAAATTGTGAGACCCATGAAATGTGTTATTAAAATTTATTGTCGACTTTGACTTAAATTAAAATTAAAATTTTAATTTTCACCAAACATGAGCTAAATAAGGATTTATTAATAAATGAACAAAACAAAATATTCTCAATAAAGAATTAGTACTATATAATTGAGACAAAATAATAAGGAAAGTGAACCTATATAAATGGGACGAAAGAGTAAACGTTACTGGAAATAATACCAGCATGATTAAATTCCTAACCGTTCAGTGGCAAAGTTGCGGGGAATTTGAGGCACTTTTGAATGTCCATACACGTTTTAAAAAATTCTATTTTATTAAGTTGTGTTTTATTGATTTTGAACCTATTATCAATGTTGGGATTCGACCTTTATTATCAAGTTAATATAGGAGTCGAGTTTGCTTCCCTAAGGGCAAGTTAAGCGCAATTAACAAAAATGTCTTGGTAGTTAGGCTTTCCCATTCCAACTAAATGTTGCTTATTGATCACATTTAAAAGTATATTTATGTAGAAAGATTCGTTTTTCAACTCATCATGCTGAGATAATTAATTTCTTTTCGAGATTAAAATATTATTATCATTCATGAATCTTTCATAGTGATTTGACTTGAGTACAATAATCATGAAAGGTTATACTGTCGGCAGGCTTTTTCTTTTTTTTATCAAAAAATAATCAGATTAAAAATATCCTAGAAAATGAAATTTATAATAAATGAAGGACCCACCCATTCCATTATTAAATACTTGACCGAATACGAAAACAGGTGGCCGAAATATGAACCCGAATAATTCTAAACGTCTAGAGCCATAGGATGAATAGGGATGCCAAGTGACGCCTCCCTATAGGTGGAGGGCCCATTTCCATTTCTTCCAGGGCCCATGTGGCTCGGGATATGTACCATGATTGTATGAACCTTCTCAAAAAATACTATACTGTTCAAGTAGAACATGTATACTGTTACTTACTTTTCTTTACACTCTTCCACGCACGTGACAACATCTACACTCTTGATTTTAAACTCATTTATCACATCACTTCACAAATTTCCTCCACATAAGGGGAATGTCAACAGGGGCGGAACCACAAAAATACGTTAGGGTGGGCTGGAATTTTTTTTTTTTTTTTCCAATGAACTCATACCATAAAAGATATTTTATACCACTCGAAATTTAATTTAAAAGGTTAAATTCATAATACTCATAATAATATGGGTCATAATATATTTTGGGACACTCATAGCAAAGTTATAACAAATATATTTTTAACAAATAAAATTAAATATAGAGCATATTACTTATTTTGATTATAACATCCATTTCATAGTCGAAATAAATAAATTCTTAATCAACAAGTATAAATAAGTAATATATGAAAAAATAAATTAGAAAAAAATTTAATTACTTTTAAGTTTAGTCAAACATGTTGCATTTTATAATGTTCAAATAGATCATTTATCTTCAATCGATAAAAATTATTTATTATATAATAAATTAATTTAATTATAAGCGAACTCTTTAAACTTAGTTATATATGTGTGTGCGAAATAAAATACCTAATTTAGTAACGAGTTATTTGTATATCATAATATGAATAAAATAAATATGTAATTGTTGTAGAGTTTTAAACTAAATTTGAATAATTGAACATTAGGTTTAGGTTGAAAATAAAGTTAGTTAGACTAAAATTAATTTTTGGATTTAATTGAAATTTTCATTCTTTTTGAATTTGGACTAAGTCTTCCAATTTTTACAAACCAATCCCTCTCCATCCTCCCTTGAATGTCAATTATGTTGTAAGGAAAGATGTACATATAACATTATTTTATGCTATTTAATTTGATGATTGAAAACAGGTGAGATGACCAAATTATTATACAATAAGAAAAATAATTAACGTATTAGTCCTCATAATCTCCATGACAATGATTTTCATATTTGGGAAAAAAATTGCAGGAGAGGTCCCCTACCTTTCAAATTCGAGGAAATGAGTCCTCAATCTGTTTTAACATCTAGGTCCATAGATTTTAAGTTTGTAGCGTCTTAGTTCCTCCTGGATGGCTTTTTATTTTCGCTGAACTTTTAAAAACTTGGGCTTTTCTTTTTGTATTTCAATTTTGTGTTTTGAATTCATTTTGAGTTTTGTATTTTGAATATCCATTTTGATATTGTTGAAAATGTGTTCTCTTTGACATTTTGAAAAATTGCTTTGAAAACACAAAAAACAACTTTTGAAAATTTTGATTTGATTATAACTGAAAACACTTAAAACGATAAATTTGTCATTTTGTGTTTTCTTTATAAATTTTTAACTTGTTTTCAAAAATGCATTTTCGAAAATGGGAAATAGAACTCGTTTTCCCTGTTTTGAAAAATCGAAAACAGAAAACGGTTTGAAAACGGTAAAGAGAACATGCTCTTAACATTTTTATGTAAAAATTACAACTACACATTTAACCCCTATTTGATTCTTTCAAAAATTTTTTTTTTCTCGTACTCATTTTAACAATAAAATATTTTTCGCATAAACTCAAATTTTTTTTCTATTTTTTAGTCACACGTTTTCAAAAAATTTACTATTCAAAAGTTCATTCCCAATAAAAATGGCTATCAAACAGGGAGTAACTCACAATGAAGATACAAAATTAAATATAAAGAAAGATTGAAGGGAAGGGAGAGGTATGGACATGGAGAGGAGGCCATACACATTCACTGACCAACAAAACCCATGGCCTAAGCTGTCTCTGTCACTCTCAAAGTCTTCCTCTTTCTTAATCTTCAGTTTTCATGAGTGCATTTCATATCTCAATCGTCAACCAAGAAAAATCAGATTACTCGTTGATTCTTAAATCTTCGCAGGGTAAGATGGTGTACAATCTCTCTCTCTCTCTAAATTTGTGTATTACTGAACTCCTAACTAGTTTCTGGTGGAAAGATGGTAGCACTATAAGATAGTTTAAATTAGGAAATTCAAGGATTTTGTTGTGCTATGTGTTTCAGACAATTCAATTGTTTTCTGATGATAAATAGTTTGTGACAGTAATTACAAAGGCAGCGTGCAATCATGTTGCTGAAGAATCTGATGGAGGAGGAGAAGCAGCAGCTGAATTATGACCAGCCACTTCTGTCGGTGAGAAGATTCTCATCAATGGTAGCCTCGGAGAAAGATAATGAAAGGAAAACAGACAAATCTGGGATACCTCGGCTTCCTCTTTATAAAACAGAATTGAAATCTGGCCCTGTAACGAGTCCAGGAACGGTGCCTTTTCTCTGGGAACAGCGCCCTGGACGACCGAAGGAAGAGATGAAAACACACAATGAAAACTCAGATAGGCCTCCAATTGCCCCGAAACTTCCTCCTGGAAAATCTTCGATAATCAATAAAAGCCAAGCACGAAATGTTCCTCGTGATGTGCTGAGTGTTCGTTCTCAGGATGAAGATGTAAACAATTTCGAGAGATGTAACAAGACAATAGAGAAGGAGAGTTCTCATTCGGGGCATAGTGATGAAGCATATGCGGATGCACTCGATACATTCTCCAGCACTGAATCAATTTTCTTTAATTGTAGCTCGAGTGGCTTGAGTTCATTGGATGAACAAAAGGTGAAACAATCTGGGACCTTTTCGACGGATCCATTTACAAGAGACTTCATGATGGACCGGTTCCTTCCTGCAGCAAAGGCTATGACTTCAGACACACCTCAATTTGCCACCAAAAAGCAACCCATGGTTCAAGAAAAACCAAGACAATTAAAGAAAATAGTGAATCTAGATAAGCCTTTAATGCAGCATGGACCTAGTCTTGTAAAGCACTATTTACAATTCCAAGACAATGAAGAAGAAGAAGAAGAAGAAGAAGAAGAAGAAAGTGACGACAATTATGATCAACATGGAAATTTTCCTGCAGCTTGTGGGTTACTACTGCGGTTCTGCTTAAATAGCTCATTATGTCTCATACATCCTGCAACAGCAATGAGCACAAGGAACCGATTACCAAAGTATGCTGTTAATAAATTGCACGATAGATCTTCAGCTGCTAGTTCTTTTAGTGAAAGAGTCAATGAGGTAAAAAAATCATAGCTTTCTTTCTCGTGTCCCCCTCTGTGCTTATGTTTTCTAATCTTCGTCCTGAGGTATTTGATGACTAAGTTGTACCTTTTTGGCTGCAGTCTAGGTCTAATTTTTATGATCGATATTCAGTGGTAATCAAACTAGTTTGAGAACTGACTTTAATTCAAATACTTGTCAGAGACAGGATACTGATGGATCATTGCTCAGCAGGCAACTTAAAGAACAAAACACATCAAAATCATTCGATGAATCGCCTAATAAAGAAAAAGGACAAATCATTTTTCCCGAAGAAACAAAGAATCAGGGGACTAATGGCTTCGGATCACATAAAAAAGGCCATAAAACCTTTAGGGATTTCTTGTCTGAGAAGGACAGTTCTGAGGAATCATATTCTGGAATTCCTGTCGTGGAGAAAACTCTGTGTGTCGACGCTGTACAGAAAGTAAAATCTCCGAGCAGGGAACCTTTTTCTGCCAATATGCAAGGGTCGAATAAACAGCCTGGTTCAAGAGAAAAAGAGCATGAAGTTGTTACTAAAATGATGAATCAATCCCCTTCAGTAGATTATTCTCTTAAAGATACCGATAAGTTGGAAACTGTAGATGGAGCAAATTTACTGCCTGACTCTCAGAAATATGTCATCGTTGTAGAATCTTCAACCAGCAACTCAAATCAAAAAGGAGGAATAGAGGCATCCAAGGATTCAACTACTGCAGCAAATATGGAAGTGACTGATAAGAAAGCTACTGAATGTTTACAGAAGCAGACAGCAACAACAGAGAATCGAGAAAACTTTCACCAAAGTGGATTACAGTTTCCGGTCCCCCCACCTTCACCAATATCTCCATCCGAGTCTTGGCTTCAACAAACTTTGCCTTCTATGTCCACAAATAATTCATATAAACGATCATATCTTCGTGCAGCAGAAAATCCTCAAGAACGAGTTTCCAAGGTGTTGCCAGATCTCAAATGGAAAACTCTGTTTATTTATTTATTTTTATTCAGAGGTAAATTTGCTCATCACTTTTACTAATTACAATAATTCTCTTAACTCGTTTCATATGTTTATACAGGATAAAATCTAATCCTAACAGGAGCTTTTGACTGCAATCCTCGGGCTCGTCTTCAGCCATTCTGTTGCCAAATCCATTGGCCCTTTCGTAATTAAGTGTCATAGTAAAGGTTTTTCACTTGTATAGAGTCGTTTAGATTTTGAGTTCTACACACTCATATATCATATACGTAAATAAAAACATAGTAGAAAAATAATACATAGATGCCCAGACGCTTTGTATATGTTGTATGCATTGTGCTTAAGACATCTCAACGTGAGAGCTACGTTCACAAATTAAGTGATTTTACGAGATTCTTGAAAGGCATAATTAGTACATATTATGGGGAAGCATTTGTAAATAACAAGATTTTTTTTTTAAATCTTTTTGCTTTTACCCCATAATCTAATGTCTCCTAGGTTGATTGGCAATTTAAAACATAGATTGCCAGGAAATGCTTTCTTTTTGATAGGTAGACTTTGAAAAAATGTCACTTTTCCCTTTAAAATTTGTGGTAGACCGTGCCTAAATTTCTTTAAAGCCCTTCAGTCAAATTTCTTGATTGAAGCTTTTATAATGGCAACCATGGGAGTTCAGCGCTCAGAATAGCCCACAACTTAATAGGACAAAAATTACGAGTAAACCATATATTAAGATGGTGACTATAGTTGTTTCCATTATGCTTATATCCCTGTCTGAGAACCATTAAAATCCAGAAAAATTATGTGAGCCTGAATATATAGTGAAAAGGCTGAAAAATGTCATGAAAATACGTGTCTCTTCTCTTTATCATTTTCAAGTGTTTTCAGTTTTCGATTTTCCAATATAGTGAAAACGGGTTCTCTTTCCCATTTTCAAAAACACATTTTTGAAAACAAGTTAAAAATTTATAAAGAAAACCCAAAACGGGTGTTCTCAGTTATAATCAAGTCAAAATTTTCAAAACGCGTTTTGGGCGTTTTCAAAACAATTTTTCAAAATGACAAAAAGAACACATTTTCAAAATCTCAAAATGGACACTTAAAACACAAAACACAAAATGAATTCAAAAATCAAAACATGAAATACAAAGAGAACATGCCCTACATTTTTTAAATTGACTTTTCCACATCCTATTTTTATGTTTCCTTTTACATTCCATATTTACCCCCAAATATGCAGTGTTTGAGGGATTTGGGCTAATTTGGGGGAGAATTAATGGTAGGTTAGATTCGTAATTTCAACGCAAAAGTAGACGATAGAATAGGTTAAAAGCAGTGCAATCAGGATTTCTACCAAATGTCCCTTCTTATAGGAATTTGTTATGATAAAGTACCGTTGGGAAATTTGCATTCTCATTTAAAATCTAATTTTAGTGAGATTCAAACACATGTTATATAATTTCAAGACCCAATAAATCGATGATAAGATCGCAACTTTTTATATTTTCCAAATTTTTTTATGAAATGTTTGGTTTAAGCTTAAGAAGTTCATGTAAGTTTCAAACCAAGTAAAATTTTCTCTACAATAATAACGATTTACTTTTAAAATAAGTAATTATTTTACCGTAAGTAAGGAAAAAGTAATTTACTCAAATACTTTTGCTTCTCAAAAGGAGGCCGTTCACAATGGTAAAAGAAGGAAGTGGAGAGCGGTTTAGCAGCATCAAATGGAATATGTCAAAAGGGACCAACCACTTGCAAAAACAATTTGTTTGCTAAATACATGATCGTTATAAGTTCAAAAACATTTTTTTATTTTTTTGCAGAGATGTTATTTGCATAATCACTTATATTCAATCAAATTATTTTTGTTTGTTTACTTTTTTAAAATCCCACAACATCTTTGTATGGTAACTAAAAAAAAAGATTGTATTAGGGCCTACGTCTAATTTCGCAAGCACGTGTTGTCCATAATTAGAGTCTTTTGTCTCACGAAACACGTATGTTACTGGACTGTCTATTACAAATTTAGGAAAATAATTGATACAAACTATTAGTTTGTGAACCTATCTTATTTTCAATTCTCCATTAAGTGGTTGAATATAATATAAAATGATGTACATTTATCTTTATCTAACTATTTAAATTTTTAATTAAGTGGTTTAAAGTTTAAACAGGTAACAAAACATGTAAGGTCTCACCGCTGCCCTTTTAAATTAGTTGCTCACATACTTAGATTTTGAAGAAAATTAATAAACTCGTTTACATGTAATTAGAATATAATATTTTAATAATATACATTAGTCTTATCTAATCAGACCTTTTAAGATGAAAAGTCTTGGCTTATGTTTGGGTTCCATTTTATTCAAAATACATTTTTCATCACCTCATTTTTAATCACATTTTCCAATAAAACAATAATACACGCAAATTTAAAAATTTTCTTCTTATTTAACTACACATTCTTCGAAAAACCAGTATTCCAAAATAAATTTTCCCCAAAATTTTGGAGTTCATTTAAGTCCCATTAAAATATTAAGAATGCAATTTTGAATAGTAGATTGATGAAAAATGTGTTATTAAAAAATTATGAAAAATTTTTGGGTTTGCATATAATATTATTTTATTTAAAAATGTGCGGTTGAAAAGAAGAGACAAAAATATATATTTTTTAAAAATGAGATTCAAACAAGCACTTGAAGAGCTTAATATGCTATAATAGCCCATTAATTGTCAACGAACAACTCAATCGAACTAAAACTCAAATGAACATGCAAATTTTAAGATTAGTGATCTCAAATAAACAATTACCCGCCCCGCCCCTAGGGCATTGTGGAAGAGGTAAATCGCGGGATGTACCTCAAGAGGTCAGGGTACAAGAACTGTTATATTGATGCCCACAAAGAGTCAAATTACATACCTTATAAGACCTTCACACCGCGGATGCCAGCTCATCAGAGACTACATCACTCTTTTCCTTTGCACCACTGAGCTATGCCCTGACGGGATACAATGGGCATTATAACTCCTATCCTATCCAGTGTGACAGAAGATCAAACTAAATCAATTTTTATTTTTATTTATTTTTATCCTTTTTAGAATATTTTAGGGATACACTAAACTCGTAATTGCTGAGTATCAAGCAACGTCACAAGAACCCAACCGAAAGTTTGACCGTTTGAAAAAAGCCATAAAATTGGGGTTTATTTTTTATTCCCC
>CAIGRP010050337.1:0-12587 GCA_903798385.1 Fraxinus cuspidata
TATTAATATTAAGGCAAAGAGAAGATGACTTAGGGAAGAAGTTAGAGAAGATGGAAAAACAACGTCGTTTTGATTGACGACGGGAAAATTCGACAGCTGTAAAAAAAATCTGGCTCTTTTATATAGTTAGGATTAGGATAGGAAAAGCAAATAAACAACAATTATATCAAACCCTCATCAAAGAGAACAAAATATTTTCAACTTTTGGTTTCAATTTTTTTTTTTTAATATTTTATAGTAATTAACTTGGCATTTTCCACCTCTTCCCACATTTTGGTTTCCTTCACTCTCTCTCTTTTTGGTGTAATGGTGTCAATCCTATTGTCTTTGTCTCAAATATTGAAAACGAACAAGATTGATATAATATTTACATTTTATTTTTTGTATATGGTACAAGGTTTATAGATACCTACACTTTTTACCTATGAGCACATAGGTAATTTTATTATTTTAAAAAACTTTCAGGAGATAATAAACTCAGAAGTATATATTGGACTACTTTAAAACACGTTATTAAAAATCACCTAAATATATAACTGCACCGAATTGAGGTGATGAGAAAGCAAATCATGAAGAATGTGAAACGTCATTCAAGAGTTTTGTTTACAACCCACCTGGACGTATTGCAAAGCATGAACACGTTACACTACCCCCCATAATTCTAAGAAAAATGAGTTTCAAAATAGACCCTTACTTTAAAGTTGGGGAATGTAGTTAGACGCCAAGTGATGCAAGAATCAATAGCCTCAAATCAACAACTGACAATAAATTACTCAATAATTTCCGTAACTAAAACTTAGCCAACCAGATATTCGCAAGTTCTGGAGGGTGGCAGGAGGAAGGCATACACGCAGAGGATCGATCATATAATTCACCTTTCGCACACTCAACCAGACATGACTAAAATTCGGCTCCAATTAAACTTAAAATTCTATATCCAGGTATGTGTGGATTAACCACACATACCTCTGAGCAATCAAACGGAGGAAGCGATCCGAGTAGAGTGTAACACGGATTTTGGAGAGGGACCCATCGCTCCAGATGAAGATGGATAGGATCATGTTATCAACCCGACGTTCGAACACGGGGTCCAGAATCGTGGAAACTCAATGACCGAATCAAAATAAGTCTCAAGGTCGAACACCAAGTTGAGGCACGGGTCACTGCTTGCCTGCATCCACACCTTACACGCCCGCGTGGCTCCCAGCCATCAGTCCGCCAAAGACAGGCACGAGATGATGTTGATGAGGCACTCGTGAGTTAAATCGGCCCAGCCATGAACGAGATATAACACGGTGGATTGATTATGATTATGTTAAAACTGAGCTAATTGTTCCAATGATCACTGAACTTACGTATATGTCTTGGATTGCAATTTAAGATGTCGAGTTTGGTCACTAAATTTTGAAAAACGTTACTCATTGGCTAACTTCCGTTTCAAATATCTAACGAAAATGGTGACGTGGCCGACGGAATGCATATGTGGTGCCCCATCACACTCTTAAACTTTGACGTGGTTGAATTTTGGTCACTAAATTTTGGAAAAAAATTCTCCAATTGATTCCACAAATATTTGAAACTTCATCCTTAATGTATGTTTAATGGAAAACAAAAATGATAAACAGGGGTGGGAGAGAGAGAGAGAGAGGAACGTTTTTTGCTATCTTTATTGTTTTCAAATACATAGGCATATGATATTGTATCCTAGTCTACCAGGATTTGAAAACGTCGTCTCCACCATTCATAAATGGATAATCTCTCATCGTTAATGGCCGATCACGACTTGAGAAGAATGTAAAGTCGTTATGTGAGATATTCATGTAATAATCAAAAAATAAATAAGATTATTCAATAGTGAATTTCCAGAAAATACAAATATATTGTCAAGAAAGCAAGAAAACTATCGAAAGATAAATATTTTACTAAGTAACAATAAAATATTGAACATGATCACTCACAAGCAAGCTAAAGAAAACACGCTAAAATTACATGAAGCTCTCGAAAAACATAACTTACACTAAATCTTTTTACACACGGCACCCGTTATTGACGAAACAAGAAAGCACTCTAATGTCCTTGCGCAATTTTGACAAGCACGGCAAGAAATACTTAAGAAGTTCACCTCAATAAATCTACTCTTTTTGGTGATTCGAAGTTATCCCTGATACACGAGATATTTAGAGAGACAAAATTAAATAGATCAAAGCTTTACTATTATGACACTAATCATCAATGAGTGCTATCAATTTAAATTCGAACGCATACACGAAGTATTAGCAGTTATTAATTTTGTAATAGATGTTTATCACATTATATAAATACATGCATGATGCATACTCGTGCAAAATAATCATAACATCTTGAATTCTGAATGACTTTGGTCCAAAAACTCTTATCCCATCTATTTGTATTTGGTAATCTTAATTGGATATGACAAGTAAAATTTTTGTAACATATCCCTCAACTGTATTCAGTATCATCTACTCCAACTTACTAAATTATGAAGCTTTGTGTTTGAATTATGAATTTGTATAAAAGAATATTTTGGATTATTTTAAATTTATATCTCAACAATATTCTACAGAAAAGAAAAGAGTATTATCAATATTTTATTGTAAGGAAAGAAGAAAACAAGGAAGGAACAGTATAAACCATAATAAGAACTAGAAAAAGCACACTAACCTCTTGAATGGTGGTCTGACTTCAATGCTCCACCATTATTTCACGTAGTCTCTCGGGAGCATTTGGGTCTTTTTTGTCGCACACAAACTTGTAAAGCTTTGGCATCCCTGTTTGATCCACAATCAACTCCGGAAATTCATCTGTCCAAAAAAATGTCCCAATTTTCAACACTTGAAGCTCAGGAAAGCTGTTTGCTCCTGTGAAATCCAGCGTGATTGATTGGCTGTATTTACAATGCATCAATTCAAGGATCTCTAATTTGGGTAGTTCCTTTAGTACCTTCATTGGATCCTCAGTGAATTTCATCTCCCAAAGGTTAAGGTAGATAAGGTTTGGAGGGAATTCAATGGTGTCAAGCTTGAATGGAAAATTAGATGTAGCCGTCAGAAACAACTTAGCAAGATGGTCATAGCGGGACAGGTTTAACCTCTTAAATTTCTGAGTGAAACTCAACAGCAAGTCTTGGAGCTTCTCCGATATGGGTGTTTGACCAGATATTACATTTATACGTTGGTCATTAATGTCATGTAAACTCAGCTCTCTCAAGTTGGAGAGTTTTTGTAATGTGCTAGCTTTTAAAATGGTACCAGGCATCCCATGTAAAGTTTCTATGTTCGGTAAATACGCATCATTTCTGACATTCAAATTTGTGCATTTGTTAGACTCAAACATTTGACCATAGTTTAAGAATAAATGCTTCAAATGCTTCATCCTGATAATAGTTCTTGGTAAATCACAATTAAAATCTGCTCGACTAATATCCAATGTCACCAATTTCTTGAGATTCCTTATGGTTGAAGGCATCCTTTCAAATCTCCCACTCAACCTAAGGAAAGTCAACCTACTCAGATCTCCTATCTCATTAGGAATCAAAGACCATCCTTCTCCTGAGTTAGAGAAACAGAACAAGGTACGAAGTTTTGGAGTGTTTGAAAAAGAAAATTGACTAGTGTCGTCAATGGTAAGTCTACGAAGCATTGAAAATGAATTGGATTGTATATTATGGCGTGTACAAAAGAAGTTGTTCTCCTTTGCCATTTCGATGCAAAGAACTCGTAGAAGATCATGAATGCGACAACTTTCCACTCTTCCTTCAAAATCTCTATAAGATGCTTGGATTAAATTTCTGTCAGTAAACATCTCTAATTTAACAGCCCCAATGTCATAAGGATTTCGATTTCCATCAACCTGGATCAATTTCTCGGAAACCCAAGCCATGACCAAGTCATCACTAGAAATTTCTTCATCTTCTGGGAACAGCCCAAAGTAAAGGAAAAAAGGCCTCAAGTCTGGAGGTAAATCTTTGTAACTTAGAGACAAGATTTCTCAACAATTATTTTCAGCACTAGTGCTCAAATTGTTAAGCACCTCATTCCATGTATGTTTATTTCTTCTTCCCTGCCGCAACATACCCACTGCAACCGCAATTGCCAATGGCAACCCACCACACCTTTCTACTATCTTCTTAGCGATATCTTCCAATTCTATTGGAGGAAATCTCTCGTTTGTATTTTTTGAAGAAGATTTCATCAGCTCGGAGAAGAGTTCCCAGCTCTTTTCTTGATCTAAGAGTTTCAATTCAATCAAAGAGCTTTCACCACCTATATATCTGCCCACATCAGTATACCGAGAAGTAACGATAATTCTGCTACCATTTCTCGAGTTGATGGGGATAACGTTTTTTAACTCATCCCAAGATTCATATTTCCAAATATCATCAAGAAAAATTAAGCATCTTTTTTCGTTGAGCAGAGAAAGCAAGTTGACCTCCAAATTTTCATTCATCTTTTCCTTTTCAAGGCCAACTTGCTTTGCTATTTCGTGTAGAAGGTCTTGGACTCTAGGCTCATTTGAGACATAGACTAGGGCAGAAGAAGTAAACTCATTTCGCATGTCATTCTATATTTTTTTAGCGACGGTGGTCTTACCTACACCTGCCTCTCCTACAACACATATCATTTTACACTCTGAGTTTGAGCTACTCAAATTTTCCTTGAGTTCCTTCAAAGTATCTTTACGGCCGACAAAGATTGACTCCGGGGCTACTAAGAATTTTTTCCTTCGATCCCATACGTCCATATCTGCTTTACCTGTTCAATTTTATGTTGTTCATAATTATAAGGAAGACGTGTTATAATTCTTCGAATAACTACCATAGAAGCTCTTTCCAACTAATTTGACAAAGAAAAGTAAAGGACCATGGAAGACAAGTTCAATTTAGCATTACCTTCATTCCTATCAGCATGTTTATGATTCTTTAACATGTTCAAATTTAATTTTATTGATGTAAATGAATAAAAATAGCATTACCTTCATTCCTATCAGCATTAACTTGACATCTTTGTCTAGTAACTTCAATTTCATCGGCCCGTCTCTTGATTTTTTCAATTTTCGAGGAAAAGGTATTGGCAGTGGCACGATAACAGAATATACAGGCAGCATGCTGAACTAATCCAAATGGTCCCTTTCCCTTGTGCGATGCAATCTCTGGAAGGTAAGTATCCAAAATATCCTCGATGTCCAGAGCAAGATTTTTCATGTTATTTATCAAGTCACCTACTTCGTTGCTTCCATTTTGTTTCAATTCTGCATCTTTGAGACACGATTTGGAGTGTCTCATCTTGAGTTCAATCCATTCTATGTCATCTTTCAAGTTCCAGCGTAAGCCTTCGACAATTAGATTGGCGATTATCTCCACTGCTTGGTTAATGACTGCTGTTAGTACTACTGACGCCTCCATCTAATCTTGTTATCTCTCAAATGTGAAATCTGATCAAGCAATAGAAATTAGCTCAAAGATTAGATGCACAAATTTGCAATTATTTTATAAGTAATATTACATAATACTTAGTAAACGTTCCATGAGTTAATCATGGATTTTTGTTAAAGTAATGCTAATATCATCGCATTCCATAATCCCTCACATATCTCTCTCTCCTCCCTCCCTCTCATAAAAATTGAACTACGTAATCTCATTATTCCACATAGACTGCCACGTCGTCGATGCTTCGCTATCATAATGATAAATAGCATTATTCTTCTTTCCATTAAGTAAAAGAAAAAAAAGGCAAGACCTCTAATTAATTAATGTTTAGAATTAATTATCGTCTAACAATTCAGTGGAATTGGTTCCAACTATTAGCCATCAGAATACTCATTAACCAACCAAGAATCAAAATACCTCTCTATGGTCACATTGTTTGGACCAAACTAATTTAATTACTATGACGAACTTATAACTTAATTGAGGTGTAGTCGCAAAAAATATTGAGTTAACTTAATTATCCTTATTGTAAGTGGTATAGAGGTAAATAATGCAATATATTAATATGATTAATCAATAGAGCATGTCAAGTCCATGGTATAGACATTGAGAAAAGAGATAAGCATAATTTTAAAAAATTAATACATATATCTATATAGAGTCGAAAATATGCAAAGTCATCTTGAAAGACTAAAATTGTATACTCTCTTTAATCTTTTTTTTTTTCCAATGTAAATCTATTTTTATGTTTTGATACCCAATAAATCTCGACGATAATGTTATATCAATTTATTGGATTATATTTCATAGGCACCGCCCGATGAGTGAAGTGCAATGTCAATACCACAATTATTCAAACCGGCCCTACAATCCATTTGGGCCATTTGAAATAACATAATTTAATTAGTGTTGCTCATGGTCTGGCCCATTACCTTGGACAGTTTTGTTGGTTGACAACACATTAATTCTACCTATTGGGCCATATTACCTATTAACCTAAAGCCCACCATTTGGTACCTTATATATGCTGCCAGGGTACTGTTGTTGCTTGTGTGTTATATTGATTTCATTAGCCTCTTTGTTTTGAGAGAAAAACGGTGGTTTCGACTTTGTGCTTCCTGTCTAGCTTTGTGCTTTGCTTCTTCTCATTTCCTTAGCCTTTGTGGCTAATCTTGAGGATAAAAAAATCTTCTCACCTTGCCCTTTGTGGGCAATCAAGAAAGCAACCGATTTTGGGATAGATTGGTTTGGGATTGAGTTGTTGATTGTGGTGTCGATTGGTTGAGACTGAGCCTTGATTTCTTGGAGATTGGACCCCAATATTCAACATCTATAACTACCAATGTTATGAAACTTGAATCGGACCGACATATTCTTCTGGAAAAACTTATCCAAAGTTAGGTCTCGATACTACTATAAAATAAACAGTTCTTTTAACGGCTGCACCTAAACATTCCCATCTCCGCAACTAATATTCCCATTTTTTACTTCTCCCTTCACCTTAAAAAGTATATTATTTTCCGCTTAACTTCTTTTCTTTCTATTTAGGTGGCAGGACTTGATTGTTTTTGGGTGATCTATTTAGTTTTATGAAATAATGTGTCATTTTATGGAGGTCTTCTAATTTTCTCGAAAGATGTGATTACAAGTGTGTACATCTTTTAAAAAGGTTGAACCCCAACCTTGAGAGCCGCCCACCGACCCTGACCTGGGCCATTGTGGAGGAGGTAAATCGCAGGACGTGCCTCCCAGGAGCCAGGGTGGAGAGCTTATGGATAGACCTGGGCTATTAACCCTATGGTAACTCCCGCTTGCAACAAAGTCAATTCCACCTTGCGGAGAATCGAACTCTGCACACTACCGCTCTGAGCCCTAACCGCCTTCCCCTTTGCCACTGGGAGATTTGCCCTGGAGGCATGTGTACATCTTTTAATATTCTTAATTATCTGGTTCATGAAATCGTTATGCGATTGATTCACTTGCCAAAATATAAATTTAAAGCTTTGTAGAATTTGAATGAAAGAATCAAAATTCAAACACGTATAAATTTTACAATATAACAATATAAAATTGAGATTCCTCTACATATTTTTAATTTAAAAATATTGCTTTAAAAATTAACATGCATCAACTTCCAATATTACTCCTCGATGCACATTTTGGATACACCAATCATATTTCCTAGTAACTCAAACTTGCATGGTTTGGTGTACCATCTTCTTTATCGAGTATCTTCTTGTTACTGTCTTGCATATATATTCAACATTACTTGATAAAAAAAAAGTTGTGTATTTCTTGTTACAAGACTAGATATATAATTGATAAAGTTTGTCACAAAGCAACAAATTGTTATTCAAAAGAAGCTACATACTCTATAATCAATCACAAAAATATTCTTCTTACTAACCTGGCTGAAAAATCTTCCTGACAGAACCCGCAAGACGATCTAACAGAGTCCACAATTGTGTTGTTTTCAAGTGCAAGTAGCAGCCTTCAATACACCTATATATATACACTAAGACGGAAGGAACAAATTCAAACTTGATTTTAGAGTAAAGAATATTATTCTAGCCTCAATTCGGGAGTAATGCTAAAGAAAATTTATCCTTTCTAGCCCTGTTTTTGGAGTAAAGGAAAATTATTCTGGCCCTTTATTCGTTTCTTGGTTTTAAAAAAGGGTAGAATGAATAAGGAAACTTCCTTTCTTGTAATCACAATTATCCTCATTTCCTCTAAGCTCAGAACTAAAGACTTAAACTCCTGTTTGTTTGGTTTAGATAAAGATAAAAATAAAAGAAAATTCGATTTTTAGTAGATTTTAATTAAAGATAATGAAATGTGTGACTGAAAAGTTGATAATAGTTGGGGACTCATTAAAATGTATTTTTGAAAATGAATTTTAGAAAATGGGGGTCAAACATGGTTAATTAATGATATTAATAAATTTCAATTTGGGACAAGCAGCGTCAATTTTATCTTAGTATACGGAAGAATATGTATTGTAAATTTGTGTCATTCTATATGATATCCCAATTATGAATCCTAGCACATCTAATTTTTAGTGATTGATGTAGATTAAAATCAGATTTTTAATATATTTTGATAATATGATGAAAATGTGTGGTTGAAAAACTGTAAGTTCCACGAAATGTTTAATTAAAATTAGTTGTTGACTTTTACTTAAAATTTTAATTTGATTTTAATCCAAATCAAACATGGTCTTAAACTACAGCATACATGAACTGCATATCTCAACTCCCAAATACCACTCATTCAATTCCTGTGCGTTTTCTAGCTATCTCTGTCGCGATTTTCTCATCTTGTCTGATCCTCTTTTTCTCTAGCTGAAACAACCAATTAACCAAAGTCACGTATCTGTTGAATCCAAGTTTAAAACTATGAAAGATTCTTGAAAAATATAGGTTTGGCAAATCATCATTCTTCATTTGTAAATTTCTTTTTGCATTTTATAACTTCGAAGTATTGAAAGTTAATCAATGAAGTAAAATGGTGACGGTGTAGCAATATGTGAAGTTGAGACTGAATCGCCCATTTTTAAGGAGAGCTAACACCCAAGATTAAATATTTAATTATATTTCATTCAACTTTGTAGCTTATCGTGACAAACGAAAAGCCATCAAATGACAATTTGAGGCACATGTACCTCAAATTGGATTCGGCAAGCCAAGTAATTGTGTGTGTGTGTGTGCAAGCAGGGGCGAACCATAGTGACAAATTTGTAGCCCACTTAAAGATTGGACCAAAAATGTTATTTTCGTTCTTTCACTTCATAAAATTGACTTAAAAACATAACCCACCCCGAAGTCAATTTCCAGTCCATCTCTAAAGTTACACTAACCGTAAAATACAGTTCTAGTTCTGCTCGTGCAAGCAAGCTTAGCGGTAAAGATTCAACAAGAATTTGACTTGTCTATTTGAGTAAGGAGGATNAACCCACCCCGAAGTCAATTTCCAGTCCATCTCTAAAGTTACACTAACCGTAAAATACAGTTCTAGTTCTGCTCGTGCAAGCAAGCTTAGCGGTAAAGATTCAACAAGAATTTGACTTGTCTATTTGAGTAAGGAGGATCATCAAGATTTCGACCCAACAAAACTGAGCTGACATTGCTCATAGAATACTAACTTGCTAAGGGTGGTTACTATTAGGTTAAAACATCCTACTTTGCTAAAAACAGTAATATGGTCCATGTTCATCTCAACAAAAGAAAGAAGAGCATGTGATATTAGATGTAGGTATAATCGCAGAGTGAGGAACAAAGGAAGAACATGAAAATTGATTTAAGAACTTCATTAACCTCATCGGGATATATTGTAAAGCATAAACACGTTACATTACCCCACAATTCCAAGAAAAATGAGTTTCAAATTAGACCCCTACTTTAGAGGTGAGGAATTTAGTTAGATGCCAAGTGATGCAAGAATCAATAGCCTCAAGACTACAACTGACAATAAATTTTGTAATTAAAACTTAGGCAACCAGATATTCACAAGTTCTGGAGGGTGGGGGCAAGCAGCAGCAGGAAGGCATACATGCCGAGGATCAATCATATAATCACCTTTTCCACACTCAACAGCAGCTATTATAGGGCTAACAGTTTCATATTAAGGGCATACAGTCGATATGTTACAGTTCTAGTGCCAAAAATTGACACCTTGTTCTAGTAGCTGAGTTTAGCTTGCCAGAATTGAGGATTACTCTGCCCAATAATCACATCACCCAAATTTCTAAGTTCCTATAGCCCAATACAGTTACCATCCCGTTTAACAGTCTTACTTAATTTGATATTCTGGTGTAGTAGAACTATTGCTTCTGTAAAGAAACCATATAGAGATCCAGATTGTTATACCTAGAGAACTTGGGAGCATAATTAACAAAACTCATCTTGAAGCCTCTTCAAACTCACCATGATCACCTAAATGCTCATTAACTTGTAGGCATGGATTCATCTTGCTATCACAATGAGGCATTTCAGACTCTTCGATGAAAATATATGGGCAATCACTCTCCAGAAATATAGATCCATTAAATAATATAATATTGGTTAAATAGAGCCGAGGATCCCTGCACAACATATACAGTTTATAATTGACCATTTAAGAATTAAAGCTTTCAATTTTAAACCACAAAACCGATTAGTCCCTCTCTGTACTACATTCACAAAATTACAGGTGCAAAGGAGCATGTTTTCACCTCACCTTAATGATAAGGCGTACAAGATTAGTAATAAAAGTTAACACTTCCATATGAAGAAGAACTTATTCCTATCAAACCAACTTACAACAATTAGTAGTCATGCATTCTATAATGCATTGACGCATAACATATTTATACACCAATAAAGAGAGACTTGATGAAAGGGGAATAAGAGTTATGAGATTAAAAAGCCTCCACACTAAAATAAGGTACATAACTTACAGTAGCCAGTCTTCAGAGAGCAATTTGTAAGCAGTGTATATGCTAGAGCTGCCAGAATAACTAAAAAGACCTATACACTCTTCATTTAGTTTGCTCTAAACCAAAAGAGACAATACTAAAATTCAGCCCCAATTAAACATAAAATTCTATAATTAAAACAATCGAGACAAAAGAAAGTAACAAAAGATGTGATCAACATTGTTATTCACGTGCTTTCATTTTTGTATGCACTTAGTTTCCCCAGCATTACATTGCTTACAATTCGTTACATGCACTTGGTCTAAATTAATTGGGCATCATATTCTCTTCCTTTGATCAGTTAACCAAGAAGAGAAATGGCCTTTTTACCTAATAATAGTCTACATCTTTTCTTTGAAACAGAATAATTGCTTCAGATAATGTATTGAAGTAAGATTCAATTGCTGAGTTAGAACTATAAACGAGGAAGTCATAACTCTAGGGCTCAAGATCAATGATACAAATTACAATGTTCATTCTCCAGAACAGATATCATCAGAAATTTCTTAAACAAAAGTGGCAAAACTCGAACTGACAATTATCATAAAATCCAAATCTAAAAACAACCATAATTGCAGAGTCAACTAGATCGGATAAAGATAACACGAAGTATAAACCTCAGTTTTGAAATTAAATTACTCCATAAAAATTCAATCACACAGTAAAAATTACACATCCTCACAAATAACAATGGTGAAGTATGAGGAAATCGAGAACGGTAATCAATTTAGTACTAAGCAAGTTGATAGTAATCGTCACGGAATCGATCGCGATCAATGAAAACGATTGCGTAGAGAGCGTAAATGATCCCAGGAATGTAGCCTAGAATAGTCAACACCAAGCATATGAAAAACTCCACCTATAAAAACAAAATACACACAGTTATCAGCAGAATCACTAAAAGGAGTAATCAAATTGTATGCACTTAAGTACGTAGCTGTAATCGGAGCTTACAGTGCAGCAGCCATGTCGGAGACAAACCCCGAGAGGAGGGAGGAAAATTGCGAGTATGATTTCACAGAGAATTGCGCATCTTGATGTCATCTTTTCCGATTTCCGATTTTCTCTCTGTTTTTTGTGATTTTACTCTGTTTATATATCAATTGAGAGAGTTGGATGTGAATTGAATTGGGGATTATAATGCCTGCTCTGAGGTGGCGCCAGATTCTTTATATATTTTAGCTTTTTTTTTATTGCAAACGTGGAAAATTGGTGGAAATAAAATGAATTTTAGGGAATTGAATTATGTAGAAATTATTTTACTGAAAATTGTAATTAATTGTGTTTGATTGATATAATTTCACTTGAAAGTTTGGTGTCCGTTTGACTTTGTTTTTTACTGAAATTGTCCATTGAAGTGATAATTTTTTTTACAATTGGGTCTAGAATTTGTTTCACTTGCCAAAAAAATTTTTTTTTTTAAATTACCATACCGAATATCATTCGTTTGACTTTATTTTGCATGAAAATTGTTAATAAAAGTGATAACTTTTTTACCATTGGGTCTAGAATTTTTCCCAATTAAAAAAAAAAAGAAAAGAAAAAAAAAGTTGGAAAATGAAAACCCACCTAATAGGTGAGAAAACAAATTCAACAAAAAAGAGGAAATTGCGCACGTGTGAGGCAAAGTGAGAAAAAGAATTACATGGAAAAATTTTACAATCAAATAAGCCAAAGCCTAGAAAA